>CM040240.1:137431467-137465812 GCA_022545495.1 Chrysanthemum lavandulifolium | reverse complement strand
GAGTGGAACTTTCGATGTTCATATGTTTTTAACATTGTGAATGAAAGTCCGATCGAGATTGGTTTTCCACGCTACTTTCCCCATGAACCAATGAATGCGGGATCGAGTCAAGCTAATGACTCGGTAATCAAAAACTTTAGCACGCACCATATGGGTTTTCACCCATAATTCGCCTTCTTATCCCTTTCTACCACCCTAGTGTGGGGAGTTTTCCCACACCGTTGTATATTCTCATTCTTTCTAAAAAAAAAAAAAAAAAAAAAAAAAAAACCTTTCTAAATAAATGGCCGTAATATTTCCTTTTACGTTTTTGTTTCGCATAACCGCCGGTACTTTGAATATTGAGGGCAATATTCATTTCTAAGTGTGGGGGAATTTCACGAATTTCATATATTATCTACCCAATTCCCGTTTTGGCCAAAATTTTTTTGGAGTAAGTGTTCTACACTTTCTCATTTGGTTATCATCCGCCTTGTGTCAGAAGACAAAAGGATTGGCTAATCCAGAGCAAAAGGCTCTTGGTAAAGATTGCTCAAACCGCTTATATGGCTTGCAATTTGCCCAAATTGTATGGTTCTCACCACCATATCCTAAAAAGTGAAGAGTTGGCTAGCCCGCAAGGTTATGGCTTGTGGTAAAGGCGATGGAAAATCCATAATTGGTAATCACCACCAAAGATAATCCCGATAATTTATCTAAGAGTTGGCTAGTCCGTATGGGTACAGGTTCGTAAAGACACATCAAATCCGTTATATGGTTTATGATTTGCCAATAAATCATTTGGTTATCGTTGTACCAAGATTCTTACTTGAATCAAAATAATTGGCTACTCTAGAAGTGATGGCTTTTGGTAAAGAGATAAAATCCATCAAGTTTTCTCAAATCATTGCTAGGGACTAGCAATATCTCGATGTGGGGATTGATGAGTGTCTAAATACTCATCATTTTGTATAATCTAAACGCAAAATCATCTGAAAACACTCGAAACACATCAAAATGATCAAAATATCACAAATCGTTGTTTTATGTGTTTTAAATGCAAAATATCAAAATCGATGAAAAATGTATCAAGTTTGCAAAATTGGCGCTTTAGTCCCCAAGTTTTAAAAGTTGTCAAATCTAGTCCTCGAATTCAAAAATGTGAAAATTTATCATTCAAGGTCCTCAAGTATTCTAAGTTATCAAAATGATCCTTGAATGATTCTTTGGTCAATTGGCAAAAAGGTCCTCAAACTTTGAAATTTACAAAATTAGTCCTTGGACCTTTTAAAATGGATTTTATGCAAAAGGGTCGTTATATTATCAAAGTTGTCAAGTTTGGTCCTTGTGAAAGCATTGGAAAAAGTTCACTTTCATCCTTGAAGTTTGGCAATTTGCATTTGTGGTCCTTGTTTATTACTTAAACCAAACGGATCAACATATATCAAAAGCCCAAAATCCAAGTCCAATATCCAAGCCCAAGCCGCCAACCTTGACCCTTGCACCTTGACCCCAGTCCACAACTCCTTTTGAACCCCAACCAACCCAATTTTGACCCCCATGTTATTAAGTCAGGTCAATGTAAGTCAAACCCAAGAAAACTCAAAAAAAAATGCCATCAGAAATGTGTCTCCCAATCCAGCTTATTCAAAACTGACTGGTTTCTCCAATTTTCTTCACCTCCCCATACTATGTCCCTCCTCACCCTCTAAACAACAAAAGCTTTAATTAACTCAACCAAATCCATTAAAGCTCAAACCCGCTCATAGAAATTTTTGGCGCCAAATATCCACTTGGGCGGTTCGATTATTTGGAGTGATCCAAAGGCTAAGATTTGGTGGGAAAGATTCAGAGGATATCGTGGATGATGAAAAGTCTATAAAGAGAGAGATGCATTGGAGAAAAAGTTATCTAGTGTAATATTTATTTTTCATGTCGTTTTAATTTAATTTTCAATTTCGCTTTATGTTGTAAGCTTAAAACTTTGTATTTCAAGTTATTATGATATAATAAAGCTTTTGTGAACCTTTAATTCAAGTGTCAAGTTAAATTTCGCTTTATGTAAATTTTCATGATTAAGCAAAATCTCATGTTGAATCAAATGATGTTTTCATTGTTTGTATGGACTAGAATAGGTCACTTAAGCTCCTAGAAAGCTTAAGCAAGCTTTTAGAAACTCTAAAATTCGCTTTAGAAGAAAAAACAGAAAATTCACCAAAATCAAAATAATTAGTGAAAAATAAAAAGGGTTCCATGGAAGTGTTCACAATGAGGCAGGTTTATCTTGGACGGCCTTGGTATAGTGCTTCGGGAAGCTATAGGAATTTGTTTGATCCTAGTTCTCGCTTTGTTCCTTGGAAACTACTTGTAAGCATTTTTAACTAATTTGGCATTTCACCGTTATAGTGTTTATAAGCTTTAATTTACTTTACGCTTGTTATTTAGATATATTTAAGTGTGTTTAAGTCAATAAATTAGTTAGTTGTTCTTGAAAATTTGTATTTAGCAAAATTTTATTTTCACGATTAAAACTGCTTCATCATCAAATCTTGGTTTTCGTTGTTAGTGTTGATGATTTATGTTTTCTTAGTTTTAATATATGAAAATACAAGGTCTCGTAATCAAGTTTATGGTTTGAAATCGTGAATTGCTTTATAAAGCTTCATAACGCTTAACATAAAGGGTGTTTGGTTTTTGTGTTCAAAGGTTCTTTGGTCCTTAGCTTTGTTGGAAATCATCCAAATAGGTCTAAGTAACTTAGTTCACCATAAAATCAAGTCCTCATAAGCACAAAGTCAAAATTACGAGTTAAACATATCTTAGATGCTAACTGTTGGATTTTACATAAGCAAGATCTTGATTTAGTGTTCAAAAGTTGTTAATCTTGCTATATTCGGTCTTAACACACCTTAACATAACACCATCGATTAGAATCAATTCAAAATCCATCTTAGTCAAACTTTTGGTTTTGAACAAAAGTCAAAATTTTCATTAAGGTCATTTTTGAATAAACTTTGGAATTTCATTGTGTGTTCAATACTGTGTTTTAGTTTAAAAGCTCTTGGGGATCTATAGTTTGGTTGCTAAAGAAAAATACAAAAATGATAGTTCTTTGTTTCTCAGCTTCTTAGGTGCTTTTTAGTTAGCTTTTTGTGGACACCTTGTCTGCATATCTGTCCTGTGCACAGAAATTGTGCCCAAATTGATAAGCTTGCATTGAGCTTGTTAGTGCTTCAAATCTTGAATTCTCTAGTTCTTTGGAAAGCCAATCTGGTCCTCTTGGATTGTCAAGTTTGATTTTTCACTTTTGAGCTTATTAGCTAGGGCTGCTAATAGCTTAAAGATTGTCCCATTTCTTTGTTAAATCAAAAGTGCTTATTGCTTATTCTTAGCTTTTCAGTGTGCTCCTTTGTATGTTCTAGCTTCATTTCAGTTCTTATAGATTGCTTGCATCCATTTTTATCCTTTGTTTCAGTGTTCAAGCTTATTTGAGCTTATTACACCCAAATAAGCTCATATAAGCACTGTTGGATCAATAAGCCTTCAAATCAGCTTATTTGAGTTTTGTAAATTTTTTGTCTTTATTAAAGTTTCATATTATTAGTATATAAGTAGTTTCCAAAAAGAAAATTCAGAAAAAGTCCAAATAAAAATCAGTGATAGTGTTTATTTAAGATTTTCTAGCTTTTTGATTTTTCTTTTCATCTTATTAATAAGCAAATCTTGTTTTTCTCTTTTTCTTAGGTTTCTGTCATCATATAGGATTTTTAGAAAAGTTTGATTTTCTCTATCTTTTAGTATTTATTATAATTATAAATAGTTAATAAATAATAAATAATTAGTAATAAATAATTAAAAGCATAAAAAATATCTTTTCTGTTTTAAAATTAGTTTTATCATATTTTAGATTTTTCAAAGTTAAAATTTTATTTTTCCAAGTTTATTTTATATTTTCTAGTAATTAAGTGTATTTTAAATAATAAGTAATTAGTAATAATTAGATAAAAAGTGTGAAAAATATATTTTAGTTTTAAAATTAGTTTTATAGTATTTTGGATTTTCAGAATCATAAGTTTATTTTTCTAGCCTTATTTTGTATTTTCTTCTATTTTAGAGTATTTATTAAATAGTTAAAATAGTTTTTAATTAATAATAATTAATTAAATAGTGTTAAAATTATTTTCTTTTTCTAATAATTTTCTTTTATCTTTAGGATTCCAAAAATGTCATTTTATATTTTTAGGTCTTTTATTTCTTAGTTTTCACTTTTATTTTGTACGCGTCTGCGTAGTTTTTAAAACTTACGCTTACGCTTTCTTTCTTCGATTGTTGTGCTTTCCAACTCGTGTCCAATTCTATTCCAAATCAATCGGTGGTGTAATTTCTAATCATAACCTTTATGCATCACTATCCTTAGTGATCATTTCAATATCTCGAATCGCTTTACACACCATCGAGTCTCCTCGGGACTTAACGACCCTGGAATCCACCGATTCTCCAGGACTTCATTGCATTTGTGTCTCGAGCGGTTTAAGTCTGTTTAGACTTGACCGGTTTGGCACAGATCACCCCACCATCCCGAACGGCTCTAGAGTGGCTCGATACCACTTGTAACATCCCGCCCATGTTATACAATATTGTCCGCTTTGCCGATGGCTCACGGCTTTGCTTTTGTGGCCCTCGTGTGAGACTTCCCAGAGGTCACCCATACCGATGCTACTCTCACATGAGCATGCTTAATCGTAGTTCCTGTGAACCCTACTCGCAATGGACCACAAAACGCGTTGTGTCTGATAAGGCGGATGTTATTCTTTTATACCAGCATCTCTCCTGGACTCTGTCGATGTGGGATTTGCCTAATGTGTTACAATCACCCTCTTTGCCTAGGGTGTTACAATCACCCCGCCTTTAGGAACTCATCGTCCTCGATGAGGTTTGCCCCACCATCCCGAACGGCTCGAGGTGGCTATGATACCACTTGTAACATCCCGCCTCTTTTACACAATATTTTACGCTTTGCCACGATGGCTCACGACTTTGCTTTTGTGGCCCTCGTGTGAGACTTCCCTCCGGTGGGTCACCCATACCAAAGGTTACTCTCACACGACGCACGCTTAATCGCGTAGTTCCTTGTGAACCCTACTGCAATGGACCACAAACACGCTGTGTCTGATAAGGCAGATGCTTATTTTTATATACCAAGATCTCTCCAGGCCTCTGTCGATGTGGGATTTGCCTAAGGTGTTAGAATCACCCTCTTTGCCTAGGGTGTTATAGTGGTTCTTGAAACTATATTCAACGAAAGTGAACAAAGACACTTTCGTATGTTTTAGTGCTAACTGTTGTTTGCAGGAACATTGGACGGTTGCAGTTGATCGATATTGAGAAGTCAATTCACAACCGCATGCTCACAACATTCACACTTAATTGAAGAAAATCATGACAATCAAAGACATAAAAAGATGCTTTCGCTAACTCTGATGAAAAGATGGCATGGTCCGGAAAGTGTGAGCATGTCGGTCCAAAAGTCACAACATCACATGAAGGCAACACTACAAAGGGTGATCCAGAGATTTACTGTGGCTGATGATCTCAAACAAAGCTCGAAGATCATCAAGATGTGGATCTGTTCAAAGACCTCTACTAAAAGTACAAAGCAGTCGGACTTTGAAGAATTACTGCTAAAGCACAAAGATGCGAAAGTTGAAGAATTAAAGTCTACGAGCTCAGAACAGAAGTCAAAATAGAATGCTAGGATTCAAAATGTAAATCATAGGGTGACCTCCCTTAGGGGGAGATTGTTAGGAATTGGAAATTCCATAATGAAGTGTCGGTCACCCCAATTATAGTCTAGCATATGTTAGCTCGTAGACATATCGTTATTTACGTTACTTAGTAGTTCGTTAGTTAGTTATTAGCATAGATTAGCTTAGTGCAACACCGTAGAGGACGGACGAGTCTTTACCCATAGTATGCCTGATCCACCGCCCGACAGGAGGGCGTATACCCCTTCCAAACTTGGAAGGGGTGGAGCTTCTTTCAATCTAACCTTTTCTTTTTGTTTTAAACTTTCTCTCAAGAACTCCCTCTCCTCTCTTCATCTCTCTAAACATGGCATTCATATACTATCACCATCCTAGACCACCCGAATCATCAAACAACATAATATGTATGATCCTACACTTTGGCATTTTAGACTTGCTTACATAGGCAAGAAACACATGCAAAAGCTTCAACATGATGGGATTTTACAAAATATCAATTATGAATCATTTGATAAATGTGAATCTTGCATATCTGGGAAGATGACTAAGAAACCTTTTACAAATCGTTTAGAAAAGGCTTCTAATAAGATTTTAAAATGTACCTTTTTGAGGGGTCGTTTAAGCCCTTATTTGATCACATTTGTATCCGTTATTACTTAATATCGTTCCTTTTCACTTTTTAGATATCTTGAAGGCAAAATGCTGGAATGACACTTATTCGGACGAAAAGGCATGAATATACGAAGAAAATGGCCAAAGTCAAGAATCGAGACACTCAGTCATTGAAATGAAGGGACGCGTCAGATTTACAAGTGACGGCGTCGTACAATTAGAGACGCCGTCAAACAAATTTTGTGACAACTCAAGAGCTAAATTGCTCATTTACAAGTGACGGCTTCGTGTTTTAAAAGAGTAGGCGTCGCACTCGACGGCCTAGATTTGATCCGACGACGCCGAGATCGAAGGGACGGCGTCACAAGCATAACGTGACGTCGTCGTAAGACTAACGTGGCCAAGACGAAACCCTAATAACGGCGACCCTACGATGTCACAAATTAAAGGGTGACGCCGTCGCATGTGTAATCTTATATATAGAATAGAAATTTTTCAGTTTTCAGTGTGTAGTTTTTTGGAGTAAAAACCTAAACCGAACCAAGGCTGTCTTGTACAGTATTTTAGGGTTCCATACCCTATCTTACATCAAGATAAGTGTTTTACTTCATTAATTTAATTATCTCTTCCTTTGATTGTGTGCATGCTTGCATGTTCCCCATGTCCGGCTAATTTATTTGTGTGTTTGCTTAGGTAATATGAAACTTAGTTATTGAATATTGATTGGTTGTCTCTTATCTTAATTGTGATTGATCTAGTATTGTGATAGGTCATTCGTTGTGCTAATAATGTTTGATTAATCTTTGTTGAACCTTAGTTTATAATCACCTAGAGTAATTGTAGGCTATACATCCAAAGAATACCTTAGAGTTAAAGTTTATAAATCATAGAGATTTTGTAGTCATTAAACTTTGGTAGCTTCAAAGAGTTAGGGATAAACGCATACCCTACGACCTTAGAAACACAACGCAATTAAGAATAAGGACGTGAAAATTCAACCACCAATAGGAGATAACTAGGGAGTAATAAAGCCTAAGCAAATACATTTTTAACTATCATACGAGCACACAACAATAGACATAGACTACATACACCTTAGTTTAGATAATTAGATAAGTAGAAGTAATCGTTAGAAATACCAACCCCCAAATTCAAACCCCAAGATTCGTACCTTTCCATTTCCTAAAAAATATAAAAAGATAAAAAATAAACTTCCTCAACCCCAACCTTAGCGTAGTAACTTCTCACTAGGATTCCTATTCCCCTAGAGAACGATATCAATTCCTGTGGCTTCTAATACTACACTACAACGATTAGGTTCACTGCCTAGGGTGTTGAAAAACTTGCTCGACGAAAAGAAAGTTCATTTGACCCCGAACGCGCTATGTAAGCGTATCAAGTTTTTGGCGCCGTTGCTGGGGAGTAGAATAGCTAGTTAGGAGTCCACCTCGTTTAGGTTTCCTTGCTTGATTCCTATCAAGTAAGCTTTTTTCTCATTTTTAGCTTCCTCGTAGTCTATCCCCCTTCTTCGTGACCTTTGTTAGTAATCCTATCACTTTTCATCATGGAATGTGATAATCAACCACCATTCATCAACCTACCACCAAATGACCCACCAAGAGGGCGTACTCTTGGTGAATACTCGAGACCAAGCCACCTAGGCTATAGGAACACCATTGAGCTTCCCGACCAAGCCCAAACTATGGCCCTGCGATCCGAAACCATCCGGTTGGTGCAAAACGGATGTGCATTCCATGGACTTCGTTCTAAAGATCCTAATCAACATCTTAATCGACCTCGATGCTACTACTCAGGAGACCACGCATCTGCGTCTCTTCCAATTCTCTCTACGGGACCAAGCTAGTAATTGGCTTGAGCGACTTCCCACCATCTCCATCTCAAGTTGGGATGATCTTACCTCTCGTTTCCTTGCCCAATTTTTCCCACCGGGGAGAACCACTAAGCTTAGGAATGATATCTTGATGTTCCAACAACGTCAAGGTGAATCTCTCTACGAAGCATGGACTCGATTCAAGGACTTACTCCATAAAGTCCTTCATCACGGCATTGATCTTTGGCTTCAATTCCAACTCTTCTATGATCATGTCAACTTCCCCACCAAGCGATCCATTGACCAAGCGGCCGGTGGAAAACTTAGTGATCTCACCGCGGAAGAATCATGGGGTATAATAGAGGACCTTGCTCTCTATGACAACGAAAGTTGGAATGACCCCCGTGAGTTGCCCAAAACCGTTAAGGCAATCTCCTTGCCTCCCATTGACTCACAATCTTCTGACCGTAGGATGCTCAAGCTTGAAGATCAAGTTAAATTCCTAATGAGCTCCTACGAAAATCCTAAGTCTTCAAGCCAAGTGAACAAAGTTTCTTCCTCGTGTGAGCCGTGTAGTGGTCCTCATAACACGCGCACTTGCACAAGATTCCCCGAACAAGCTTCTGTTTACTACGCATCCTTGCGTACTAATGGAACGGGAGGAAGATTCCTACAACACCCGGACCTAGGACTTTCATTGACCTTGAGAAGCATGGAAGGCAAACCCGACATTTATTGGGGACAAACCAAAGAATTCACATCCAATGACTTCTCATGGCCCTAACCAACAAAACATTGAGGGATGTTGCAACACCTAGTCGCATCCCAAGAAGCTCAAATAGCTAAGCTCTCGGACCATTTTAACCAACAACAAGCCGAGATGGATAGGAAGATAGATAACCTCTTGAAAGCCATGACAATAGTGATAGGAAGGTTAATGTTATCTCAACTCCACGAAACTTCCGGTGTAGAGATTAAGGACCCAAGTAAGCTCGCTAAGCACGCTCAATTCATCAATACCATCACCTTAGTGAAACCTAATAGAACAAATGATGAAGCGAACCATGAAACGATACTTGAGGTTAGTGAAACACCTAGGAATGATACAACCGAGGAAGTAGATGAAGTAGACAATGACTATTTCAATAAGTTTCCTACGGAAGAAGAACTATCTCGCCACCCTCACTTAGTGTGTGACCTCCGTCACATGTATGTTAGGAGAAGCCCTAGGATCAAGTTTGGGAACCCTTGGAATCTTAACATACCATGTTGCATAGGACACCTTTTCGTGGCAAAGGCCTACATTGACTACAAGTCCCCAATAAACATAATGACTAGCACCTACTATAATTGGGTAATGAAAACGCCTATCCCAACTAGGCAAGATCCCGATAATCCTAGGGTTAGTTGCAATTTTCTTGGTATAGTTAAGGGATTGCCCGTGTATGTAGGTAGCTTCATGTTTCCTACGGATTTCATAATAGTGGATGACATTAGTACGACCATAGATCCTAGCTTATCCCACGTTATTCTAGGGAAGCCTTTCATAGAAAACACCGGGATGACTTATGATCCCTCATTAGGAATAGTGCGATTCAAGGATGAGACCGATGATGTAGCTTACCAAATGCCGTTTAAGATTGAGAAGTTTTCATCACTCTCCAATGATGAAAAAGAACTTAAACTATCGGTCTACTATAGGAATGAGGAGGATAAGGAGAAGGGAGTAGATTATGTTATGGCAAAGATTTTCGGTTTCTATAAGGATTGCTTGAACTTAAAACCGAAATATAGAGCCGAGTGGGGAGAGGACGACCTCTTAGAAAGGTGCATCATAGGGCACTTCTACAGCTTGGAATCCCCCAATAGAGACCGTCATGAGGAAGAAGGCGACGGTAATGAAGTCACGTAGGGGTACGACTTCGAGTCTAGCTACAAGACTCATAAATAAAGAAAAGCGCTTCGGGGAGGCAACCCATGCTTAATTGTTTGCTTGTTTGTGTCGTGTATCTTTTATTTATTGTTTATTCTCATGTTTAAATTTGTAAAATGCTTTATTTTGTCTTTAACCTCGCCTTAATTATATATAAAGGTATTTTACATAAGGGGTAAGTGTAGGAGGATTACACACGCTTTCAAAAGAAACGTAAACATGAGAATTACAATTAATTAAAAGATATACATGTGTGTTTGTTCGAGTCAAATGCTTGTATCGAGTCATAATGGATGTTTTGCGGAAGTTTTTCCGATTCTAAAGATAAAATTTTCCATAATTTTTTCTAAAAATCGCACCGCTTTCAGATAATAACTGGGCGTCGAAGGAGCGTAAACAACTGATTACTTTTTCTCGTTTCGAGCTTCTTATCAATTTTGGAATTTTCGGTCTTAATTTTCCGTAAAATCAGAAACATCCATTCCACAAGCATCATATCCTAGTTTAGTAGAGTCCTATATATATTGTTACCGCGATTTTACGCGAAGGTTACGTTTGTTTTCTTCAAGTGTGCGGGTTTAATTTACCAAGAAGAAGATACATAAGATGAGAAGGAGCTTTTCACGCAAACATTCTTCTTGAAGAAAGATGTAACCACCACTTTACACGGATCCTACCGAGCTAATCGGGGAGTATTAGTTTCTTTCGCCTTTTATTACCTTCCGTTATCATAACTTTGATACTTTCGGGAACATTGGGGACAATGTTCGGTTTAAGTGTAGGGAGGAAAATAAAACAGAACTTTGAAACTATGCTTATCCTTGATTATTTGCTTTGTCCAATTGCATTTGTGTAATAAACCATGAGATATATCGGTTAGGATAATTTTGGCACCAAATTTAAAATTTTTCATGACATATAGGAGTGGGCCATTAGTCTTAATAAAGCTTCTCATGGATAGGAAATTATATGACTAGCACGAAAACCCTTTACCACTTAAATTCCACCCAAAATGCGAGGATCGCCCTTAGATTTGTAGGAATTAAAGCATTCATCTTTAATGCTTAGAGTGTGAACCGTAGTATAATAGATTCTAGAACTTGTTTTGTGATGCATCCCGAGATCGCTAGTAAGACTACACTTGTGTAGTTAGGAATAACTAAATGATAAGAGGCATTAGGATAACCCTTGTTTGATACCGTAATATAATTACTTCTTCCACATCGGTTGAGTAATTCCCCCACACCTTTGCGTTGTACTCATCTTTAGTACACGATACCCCTAGTTAACCCCTCAGAGCCTATCCTTTTCGCGGTTCTCGTGATGTTTCGGTTTTCCGGAATATCAATGAAGAGCATTATTTACAATCCACCCCCAAATGTACACTTAAATCGCCTTAGCCTACCTTGTATGCACTCACTTTTAGTGCATTATTGTTATCATACAAAACTCTTAGTTCAATTATCTTGTTGCTTGCATAAGTTGCTAAGTCGTGTCATATCCTTTGTACACAGTTTTGGGACTATTGGGACTCATGGGAAAAGTTAAATTTTATGAGATGACGGGAAGGGAACGTTAAATTCAAATTCCCTTTATTTGCATAATAATGTACCCCAAGTGTTTTGATCTTTTCAATTCGGGTCAAATTAGTGTTAGAATAATAAAAAAAACTAAAATGTAGGGATGTGCCTATAAATCCCTATCATTTTGATGTTATCGTAGAGGATGGTAGAGTAAAAGTGTATGAAAAAAAAAAAAAAAACGGGCTACCATCCTACATCTATCTTTTAATTTATGTTTGTTTATTTCAGTTATCTAGATTTTAGAATGTCGAGTCTTGGCTTAGCAACGCCATTCTTCGCATGCTTGTAACATAAAGATTTTTGACTTTCCACCACTAAATAGCCTATCCCACCAAACCCTTTGTTTCCTACCGTAAGTCTATCATTACAACCCTTTAAAAGACCTCTTGGATAGATTTTCCTAGGTGCTTATGCCAAAGCGATGGAGGTTTGATCTAGTCTCAAGCCTATGGTAATCTATGTATTAGGACCGGTTAATGAGTGTTTATCTTCCATTTCCAACTTGTTATATTTCATATACACCGAGATGCGAGTATCCAAACACCCCGTGAGGTGCTAGTATGTAATTTCCGTGCTTGTTATGACTTTTAAGGGCTTATATGTGTTGTGAATCATTTTAAACTAATGCTTCATGACCTCTAACTTATAAATTGATTGGCCAAAGCACATTTGCTTGAGGACAAGCAAATACCAAGTGTAGGGATATTTGATAAGGTTTTAAATGTACCTTTTGAGGGTCGTTTAAGCCCTTATTTGATCACTTTTGTATCCGTTATTACTTAATATCATTCCTTTTCACTTTTAGGTATCTTGAAGGAAAAATGTTGGAATGACACTTATTCGGACGAAAAGGCATGAATATATGAAGAAAATGGCCAAAGTCAAGAATCGAGACACTCAGTCTTTGGGCCGAAGGGGACGGCGTCAGATTTACAAGTGACGTCGCCAGTACAATTAGAGACGCCGTCGGACAAATTTTGTGACGACTCAAGAGCCAAATTGCTCATTTACAAGTGACGGCTTGTGTTTTAAAAGAGTAGGCGCCGCAACTCGACGGCCTAGTTTTGATCCGCACGACATCGAGATCGAAGGGACGGCGTCACAAGCATAAGGTGACGCCGTCGCAAGACTAACGTGCCAAGACGAAACCCTAATAATGGTCACCCGACGGCGTCACAAATTAAAGGGTGACGCCGTCGCATGTGTAATCTTATATATAGAATCCGAATTTTTCAGTTTTCAGTGTGTAGTCTTTTGGAGTAAAAACCTAAACTGAACCAAGGTTGTCTTGTATAGTATTTTAGGGTTCCATGCCCTATCTTACATCAAGATAAGTGTTTTACTTCATTAATTTAATTATGTCTTCCTTTGATTGTGTGTATGCTTGCATGTTCCCCATGTCCGGCTAATTTATTTGTGTGTTTGCTTAGGTAATATGAAACTTAGTTATTGAATATTGATTGGTTGTCTCTTATCTTAATTGTGATTGATCTAGTATTGCGACGTGTCATTCGTTGTGCTAATAATGCTTGATTAATCTTTGTTAAACCGTAGTTTATAATCACCTAGAGTAAATGTAGGCTATACATCCAAAGAATACCTTAGAGTTAAAGTTTATAAATCCTAGAGATTTTGTAGTCATTAACCTTTGGTAGCTTCAAAGAGTTAGGGATAAACGACACCCTACGACCTTAGAAACACAACGCAATTAAGAATAAGGACGTGACAATTCAACCACCAATAGGAGATAACTAGGGGTAATAAAGCCTAAGCAAATACATTTTAACTATCATACGAGCACACAACAATAGACATAGACTACCTACACCTTAGTTTAGATAATTAGATAAGTAGAAGTAATCGGTAGAAATACCAACCCCAAATTCAAACCCCGAGATTCGTACCTTTCCATTTCCTAAAAATATAAAAGATAAAAATAATCTTCCTCAACCCTAACCTTAGCGTAGTAACTTCTCACTAGCATTCCTATTCCCCTAGAGAACGATATCAATTCCCGTGGCTTACCCTAATACTACACTACAACGATTAGGTTCACTGCCTAGGGTGTTGAAAAACTTGTTCGACGAAAAGGAAGTTCCTTTGACCCCGAACGCGCTATGTAAGCGTATCAGCTTCTGATATACTTGGTGTGATACATACTGACGTATGTGGACCACTAAGACATGTGTCAAGGAAAGGTGCTAGCTATTTTCTTAACATTTACTTATGATTTCAGTCGTTATGGTTATGTTTATTTGCTTAAACATAACCATGAAGTCTTTGAAACATTTAAGGTTTTCAAAAATGAAGTAGAAATGCAGCTAGGAAAAAAGATTAAAGCTCCTCGATCCGATAGAGGTGGTGAATACCTAAGCCAAAAGTTTAAAGATTATCTTCTTGAGTGTAGGATTGTCCAACACCACATCTCTATATACTCTACAACAAAATGGTGTATCCGAGATAAGAAATTGTACATTGATAGACATGGTGCGATCAATGTTTAATCTTACAACTCTTCCCTTATCCTTTTGGGATTATGCTTTAGAAACTGTTATTCGCGTTCTAAATATGGTTCCGACTAAAAAGATTGATAGGACTCCATATGAATTATGGTATGGAAAAGCTCCCAACTTGTCTTACTTAAAGCCTTAAAGGTATGAGGTTATGAGGCATTTGTTAAATGTGACTCAGCTGATAAACTCCAACAAAGATATGTTAAGTGTATCTTTGTAGGATACCCAAAGGAAACAATGGGTTATTACTTTTACTTTCCACCTGAAAACAAAGTAATTGTTGCTAGGTATGGATATTTTCTTGAAAGGGATCTCATATCTCATGAATTAAGTGGGAGAGTTTATGATCTGGAAGATGATCATGAAGATACATCACCTTTTGAAAATACTAGCCACCTTCAAGTAGAACCTAAAAGTCTGAGTGTTCCACCTGAAGTTGAAGTTGTGCCCATTCGTAGGTCTGAAAGGACTATACATACTCCTGAACGTATATTTCTTAACGCAGTTGAGGAAAATATGTTAAGGGATCTTGGTGAACCTGCTAAATATAAGGCTGCCATGGCTGATCCTGAAAAGGACAAATGGCAAGTTGCAATGAATGGGAAAATGAAATCCATGAGAGATAATGAAGTCTGGATTGAAGTAGACCTTCCTCCCAATGCTAAATTCATTGGAAGTAAGTGTCTCTTCAAGAAGAAAAATGACATGGATGGCTATGTACACACCTATAAAGCTCGTCTGGTAGCTAAAAGGTTTACTCAAGCCTTTGGGGTTGACTATGAGGATACTTTTTGTTGGAAAATTTAGTGCACTTGTGGGATTAGTTCACACCTTGTAATGGGTTAGGAGGTACGGAGTGTACACCCATAAGGTCCATGAACACCCTGACTCTTATAGTGGTTTGTATTGGTAGTACTGGTGAAAGTACTGCTTGGTGAAAGTACCGCTGATGAAAGTACTTGCTTGTGGAAAGTACCGCTTGTGGCTTCCATCGATAAGCGTGTTTCCACCGATAGGCGATGTTTCCACCGGTGGTGTATCCACCGATAGTGCTATGAAATCTTGATAAGCGGTGTTTCCATCGATAGGTCAGTACTTCCACCGCAAGTGAAAGTACCGCTAATGGAAAGTATTGCTTATGGAAAGTATCGCTAAATGGCGATTACAACTTCTTTATGACCACGCTTAATTGGTCATGTAACCACTAACGGTATAATGGGGATAATTATGAGGCTATTAATGGGCCGATTAATACTCATAATTCCATTGGAATAGCTCAAGAGTAACCTCCTATATATAGGAGATCTGAACATGCATGAGGAACACACAGAAAACAATAAACACTTATTAGTGAAAGGGTTATAGAATTGTGCCTAATTCTCTAACTGCATTTGGTCTTATCCCAAGTAGATATTCGTGATACCCAGGCATTAGGGTCGAATAGTTTACTTTGGAAAGTGATCACACGATTCCAAGTGATATCCGGTAACCACCTAGTGGTATTGTTACTGTCATTGATTGTCTTAACCCTGTTCTGGGAGATAATATATAGGAGATCTGAACATGCATGAGGAACACACAGAAAACAATAAACACTTATTAGTGAAAGGGTTATAGAATTGTGCCTAATTCTCTAACTGCATTTGGTCTTATCCCAAGTAGATATTCATGATACCCAGGCATTAGGGTCGAATAGTTTACTTTGGAAAGTGATCACACGATTCCAAGTGATATCCAGAACCACCTAGTGGTATTGCTACCGCTCATTGATTGTCTTAACCTGCTCGGGAGATACACACCAACAATCAAAGTAAACTATTTTGTGATAATCAATGGCAACCTACGCAATGAACACATGGCTTCAAACTTTGCTAAAATCGGACAAGTTTGAAGGGTGGACTTTAGGAGGTGGCGAAGAAGATGCACTTCTGTCATCAAGCATGAGTGTAGTCTATGTGCCGACTACTCCAATTCCTCGATGATGGTGATGATGCTACTTGTGGAGCGGATCGGGAGGAGGAGCAAGTGGGAGAATGATGACTACATATGCAGAGGTCTTATTCTCAATGGTATGTCCGATTCTTTGTTTGATATTTATCGAACTTTGAATCTTCCAAAGAACTGTGGATTCCTTGGATGCCAAATGTATGGTCGAGGATGCATCAAGTAAGAAGTTCCTTGTTAGTAATTTCACAAATTACAAAATGACCGATTCAAGACCGCTTATGGAACAATACAATGAACTTCTTGGAATACTTGGAAGGTTTACACAACACCAAATGAACATGGATGAGGCTATCAAAGTCTCTTGTGTCATTGACAAACTCCTCCTTCATGGAAAGACTTCAAGCATACCTTGAAACATATGAAGGAGGAGTTAACTCTTGTTGAGTTAGGCGATCATCCGCACATTGAGGAATCTCTCAAGGTGCGTGATAATGACAAGCCAAAGAGTAGCAATGTTCTTGGACCATCTGTTGTCAATATGGTAGAGCATAACAACTCTACCGGTACAATGACAACAAAGGCAAACGCAAGTATCATGAAAACACAAGGCGATCCTAACAAGAAGGCAACACCTACTTGTTGGAAATGTGGCAAGACCGGTCACATTAAAAGGGACCGCAAGGGTGTTAAAATTGGTGGTAAAGCCAATGGATCGAGCACTAATGGTTCAGGGAGTGGTGGTTCACCAACTCACCGAAAGGTCGAATATGTTTAATAAGTCTTTTCGATTTATTATGTTACATATGTATCTAAATCTTTTATGTGCGGGATGATGATGTTGCGTGGTGGGTTGACTCGTGCAACAGTTCATGTGTGCAAAGATAGAAGCGGTTCAAGACTTATGAGTCATCGAATGATGGTTCTATTCTTCACATGGGAAATGAGTCAACGACTTTGGTGCATGGTCATGGTTGTGTAGATCTTAGGTTTAGTTCGGAAAGATTGTAACTTTGTTTAATGTTATTCATGTTCCCGATATAAGGAAAAACTTGGTTTCAAGTAGTGTTTTGAATAATCATGGATATAAACAAGTTATTGAATCGATAAATTTGTTCTTTCTAAATGTGGTGTTTTTATTGGTTTTGGTTATTTATGTAATCAAATGTTCAGCTTAATATTACCACCGATGTGTTATTTCACTTTTGTGACCACATATGATCGAGTGATTCTAACCTTTGGCATGCTAGACTTGGTCATGTTCACTATAAAAGGATGCAAGATATGTCTAGGGATGGTTTAATCCTGCTTTTGACATGGACACCGAAAAGTGTAAAACTTGCATGTTGACCAAGATAACCAAGAAACCCTTTCGTGGTGTTAGTCGTGAGACTAAGATCTTGGAGCTTATTCACAAAGTGACTGTGTGATTTGCATGCCACTCCTTCTTTAGGGAATAAGAAGTACTTTGTGACATTTATTGATGATGCTTCTAGATTTTGTTATGTCTATCTATTACATACCAAGGATGAAGCATTAGATAAATTCAAAGTGTTTAAAACAAGTTGAATTACAACTGGGTCTTTGATCAAAAGATTAAGGATCGATAGGGAGGTGAGTACATGGATACTCGGTATTTTCATCTGTTGGAATAATCCATGAAACGATCGCCTTTTATACTCCTCAAAGAAATGGTATTTCGAAAGGAAAACAGGTGTGAAGGAGATGGTTAATTCCATGTTGTCCTATTCAGATCGAGTCAAGGGTTCGGGGTGAAGCTATGTTAACGACTTGCTATTTGCTAAATAGGGTTCCCAACAAAAGGAACAAGGTTACCCTTATGAACTCGGACTAAAAGGAAACCCAACTGAACTATCCTGTGGTCAGGGGTTGTAGGGTCATTGTAAGACTCACGATCCAAAGCAAAAGACTTTGGGTGAAAGAGGCATTGATTGCATCTTTGTTGGATATGCCGAGCATTCCAAGGCTTTTAAGTTCTATGTTATTGAACCTAATGAACATGTTTCGCTTAACTCAATAATTGAATCAAGGGATGCAGACTTTGATGAGAATAGATTCTCATCGGTCCCTAGACCAAGTCGAGGATTCCTAGTGGAACTCATGACACCGGTGTATCGAAGTCCTCGATGATGAACCATCGATGGTCCTCGATGAGGTTGTGGTTCAAAGAATCGAACCCGTGCTCGGGAAGAGCAAAAGGGTCGAGGACTCCAAAGTCATTTGGACTCGAGTTTCAACTATACTTAGTTGAAGGTACAAGGGATGAGGTCTCGCACCAATACTCCTATTGCTTCATTGTTGAGGATGATCCCAAGACATTTGAAGAAGCAATGAAGTCCCGTGACATTGCTTTCTCGGAAAGAAGCAATCAATGATGAGATGGATTCCATCATGGGCAACAACACTTGGGTGTTGGTTGATCTACCACCAAGTTGCAAGCCTCGGGGTTGCAAATGGATTTTCAAAAGAAAATGAAGGTAGATGGAACTATTGAAAAGTTCAAGGCTAGACTAGTTATTCGTGGCTTTAAACAAAAGTCGAATAGACTATTTTGATACTTATGCCCACGTGGCTCGTGATCGATACCATAAGACTGCCGATTGCTATGGCATCTATTCACAATCTGTTATTCATCGATGGATGTGAAAACAACTTTCTTGAATGGTGAATTGGAAGAGGAGGTTTATATGAACCAACCTCGGGGCTTCATCATGCCGGCAATGAAAACAAGGTGTAAACCGATTAAGTCTCTTTATGGACTTAAGCAGCACCTAAGCAATGGCATCAAAAGTTTGATGAAGTGGTTTTGTCTAGTGGTTATGTTCTTAACCAAGTCGACAAATGTGTATATAGCAAATTTGATGAATCGGTAAAGGAGTCATCATTTGTCTATATGTTGATGACATGTTGATCTTTGGCACCGACCAAAATCGAGTTGACCGACAAAGGAATTTTGTCATCAAGGTTCTCCATGAAAGACATGGGGAGGCCGATGTTATCCTTGGTATAAGGATTAAACATGAAAGTAATAGAATTTCTATCTCGGTCTCATTATATTGAGAAGGTACCGAGGAAATTCAATTACTTTGATTGTACTCGATGAGTACACCTATGGATACTGTGAGAAGTCGATGCCTAATCATGGCAAGGTCAGTATCTCAACTTGAGTATTCTAGGGTAATTGGTGCCTGATGTATGCCATGACTTGTACAAGGCCCGATATTGGTTTTGCGGTGGGAAAATTGAGCGGTATACTAGCAATCCTAGTGCTCATCATCGCAAGCGAGACAGAGGGTATCAAAGTATTTGAAGAGAACTATGGATTATAGTCTCTCATATCTTGGTTACCCATCGTGTTGGAAGGTTACACCGATGCAAGTTGGATCAAGAACACCGAGGACAATTCGCTCACCAAGTGGTCGGGTATTCCTACTTGGTGGAGGTGCAATTTCTTGGGCATCCAAGAAACAAACTTGCATCACCGGTTCAACAATGGAATCAATTTGTGGCTCTAGCATTCTTTGGTAAAGAAGTCGAATGGTTGAAAACCCGATTCTTGAGATTCCATTGTGGTATAAACCTATAGCACCTATTTCTATCCGGTGTGATAGTGCGACTACATTGGCTAAGGCTTATAGCCGGATGTACAATGGTAAGTCCGACACTTAGGTGTCGTGCATAGCATGATTCGTGAGCTTATCATGAATGGGGTGGTATCTATAGAGTTTGTGAGATCTCAATGTAACTTAGCCGATCACTTGACGAAGGGTCCGGCTAGAGACTTGGTTATAAAGTCCGCTAAAGGGATGGGTTTAAGTCCAACTTAGTGATCGAATGCTAGGACACCCAACTCCTCCTAAGGAAACTTGGGAGCCGAGTTCAATGTGGAAAGTCGAACATTCGGTGGACCGGAGCACATGTTTTATTTACATCCCAAGGTTGTGCTCGAAACTTCTTTGAAAGGAGGATGAAGTCTTTACTTCTTAATGGTTAATTTTCTTTGAAAAAGTGCTTGGCGGGAGCATGACTAAAGAGGAACCACCTATGTAAATGTTGAAGTTTTGCCGCTTGTGAAGCTTTGGACTTTTAGCTTTACAACATTTATGAAAATGGATATGGACACATGGCTTGTATAGTGTCGGGAGCTTTTAAGTGTTTGAAAACTTGTGTGTATTTTATCTTCGTGTATTTAAATGGGTTGAAGGGTTTAATTCTTAGAACACCACGATTCTCGAATATTTGAACGTGTAATTTACTAAGATGGAAATTCAATCCTCATGACATTTTCGTTTATGCACATGTTTTGATTGATGTTTATTTTTCATGCAAAGGAAGTGAACTAAATTGGGAGGATTGTTGGAAAATTTAGTGCACTTGTGGGATTAGTTCACACCTTGTAATGGGTTAGAGGTACGGAGTGTACACCCATAAGGTCCATGAACACCCGACTCTTATAGTGGTTTGTATTGGTAGTCTTGGTGAAAGTACCGCTTGGTGAAAGTACCGCTTGATGAAAGTATTGCTTGTGGAAAGTACGCTTGTGGCTTCCACTAATAAGCGGTGTTTCCAATCGATAGGCGTGTTTCCACCGAAGTGGTGTATCCACCGATAGTGCTATGAAAGCATCGATAAGCGGTGTTTCCATCGATAGTCGTACTTCCACCGCAAGTGAAAGTACCGCTAGTGGAAAGTATCGCTTATGGAAAGTCTTGCTAAATGGCGCTTACAACTTCTTTATGATCACGCTTTAATTGGTCATGTAACCACTAACGGCTATAATGGGGATAATTATGAGGCTATTAATGGGCGATTAATACTCATAATTCCATTGGAATAGCTCAAGAGTAACCTCCTATATATAGGAGATCCGAACATGCATGAGGAACACACAGAAAACAATAAACACTTATTAGTGAAAGGGTTATAGAATTGTGCCTAATTCTCTAACTGCATTTGGTCTTATCCCAAGTAGATATTCGTGATACCCAGGCATTAGGGTCGAATAGTTTACTTTGGAAAGTGATCACACGATTTCAAGTGATATCCGGTAACCACCTAATGGTATTGCTACTGTCATTGATTGTCTTAACCTTGTTCTGGGAGATACACACCAACACTTTTTCTCCTGTAGCAGACATTAGAGCTATTATGATTCTTATAGCTATAGCAGCGTACTATGACTATGAGATTTGGCAGATGGATGTCAAAACCGCCTTCTTAAATCATCGTCTAGGTGAAGACATCTATATGGCGCAACCTAGGGGTGTTAACGATCCGAGCCGAGTCGAGTTTTAGAATATTCGAGCTCAGCTCGATTAACTATTACTCGGCTCGAGCTCGAATAAGTTTTCTAAATCTTGCTCGAACTCGAGCTCGAGTAATTGTTTATTGTTCGAGCTCGAGCTCGAAGCTCGCTTAGTTATTTAAAGGTCTTTAACTAATCAAGTTCAAGTTTGTTGCTCGTAAACTCAAACACGAAATATTTCTTTTTCATAAGCTTGATAAAGCTTGTTAAGGAATACATAATCAATGGTTTATAACATCAATATTTAATACTCCATTTTTTTACTAACTTTGAAAATAGGTGGGGGCTTTGCTTATATATAACTAGTACAATACCCGTGCGTTGCCCGGGTATAACGATTCAATAATTTAAAAAAAGACAATCTATAAACTTGTTGTTTGTATATTTTATTATTAAAAAATAATAATAAGAAAAAATAAAAATAAAAAATTCTAAAAGTGCTCACGGTATAAGAAATTGATAATTACTTGTCGAGATACGGATTTTAAGGAAACTTAAAAAACATAACTAAAGATAGCCAGTCCACTGCAGATGTGAAACTTAAAATGACATTTACACTATACTGTACTACAACGTCTGATCATGTACATAAGTTTCTAAAAGGTTTTTACATGTACACATATATATAACTGGATTGCCCATTTTGCATTTTTTCATGGCATACATGCTTAAACTTCCTGAATAAACATGCATGTTCCATCATTACTTCCGTTTTTCATGGCATAATTAAACAACCAACAATGTATACGTGACTTTGTTAAACACATTAGTTAACCAAATAGTGACATAAGGTGAGTAAAAATGAACCGAAAACATCATCTTCATCTTCATCATCTTCGTCAAAATTCAAACGCTAAATAATTTCATTGCGGCTAAACACAAAAACTTGGTTTTTTTCTTCCGCTTGATATTGGACATTGACAAAACATCATCCAAAGTATCATCATCCTTATCGAAAATGCTCTCATCGTTCGAACTTTCGATTTTAATAACATCGTTCCATTTCCATGTCGCCAAGTTTGTTTCCCTTTTCTTTTTCTTAGATTCGCGAATCACCTCATCATACAACGGCCGGGTATCAAGTTTGACGTTGTTGTCAAGCTGTTGGTTAAAGACACAAAGAATAAAATTACGCCTTTATACAAATAAATGATCAAATATCAGAAACGAAAACGAAAAAGTGTAGAAAGGAGTGTTACCTCAAGATCATGAAGATCGGCATTAAACTTCAATTCCCGGCTTGCTGTTCAAAGGAAGAATTAAATGTCACGTATAGATAAAAAAAGAGTTTGACGTGAGATATTGTAAAACAACTTTACCTAGATTTCTTCGTTGATAGTCATTTTCGCAATGCTGAACTCGTTGTTTGTTGCTAGATAGGTGACACATACATTGTTTGATTTGTTACTTTGTATACCATCTATAAATATATGTTTTTGTTATAAACTGTGAATGATTATGAAATGAATTGAAGTTGAGTATGTGTTTTTTATTTATAAGCTTCATGCATGGGTTGATTTAGGCGCCAATACATATGTTTCAAAAGTTAAATTTGTAAAGATAATGATAAGATTTAGTTTGACTAATACTCGTACTATGGAACGCATGTGGAAAATGATAAGAACTGTTTTGAATTTACCACCATCCTCTATTGTTATTAAAAGATAATTCTTGAATTTAAATGGTCAAGATTTAATGTGAGATGGATCCAACGAATAAAAGTGAGCATATGGAATTCATGCACCGGCGGCAATAGATATATAATTTATTTTCTTTGAAAGTTTCCCTCTTCAAGCAATGTGGGATAAGTGATTAATCATGTCCTTATATTTCAATTTCTCTTGTTCTATTTTTCTTCTCAAACTTTTTTTCTTTTTCTATTCTAAGTAATAGCAAAGAAAAATTATCAATCCACTTATACAACCAAACCAAAGTAAGATAAACATATCCACATACAAGTATTTAGAAGCTAAGGATTACGTCGATGGGATTTTATCTTCGTTTACTACATAATATAAATTTACTACCATGCAACACATAAATTAAAAGAATTCAAATATAACAGGTTAGTTAGCTAGTTCGATTTTGGCTAATATCGACTACATGTAAGGTCATGCCAATTGGTTGGATAGTTTATGATTTATATGAGCGTGTGACTACTTGTTGGAACATTCATCTTGCAAACGCTTTTCAAGAAAAAATCAAATGAAATTAAGGTAAAAATTGTGTAAGAAGTTATAGTATCTAAACTACAAGTAATGAAAGAAGACCATACTCTTTATTAAATAACTAAAACATGGCAAACTTAAATATTAAGCAATACAATTCTATGTACGTCGCCCGACACATAAGGAAAACTTGTGGTGTGACGAGCCAACTCCACGACAAACTTGTGGTGTGACGAGCCTCCTTAGTGGTCTCACGATCGAATACCCACAGTAACACGATCGATTGGTGATCGATCGTGTAAGTCGATCATTTGGTGTTATTGGAACCAGCCTTAGTAATAGCCACAATTTGAACTGGATACATAGTTAAATACTTTTTATCATGACCATAAAGGCTAATGTGTTATTGACTACCTTTGGAGTAAAAAAAACACGTAAAAAAGTATATTATCAATCTAAATTTTTGTTATTGGAACTCAAATGTGCGAAACTTGTATTGAAAATCCACCACAACGCACAACAATGGTGATGATTATTTAAATAAATAAGATAGCGCTATAATCATTGTGAGGATCATGGAAGCATACCTGCAGGAAGTGCAAATGAATAAATGAGTGGCCAAAAGATGTAAAGACGCAAAGAATAAATGAAAGAGTAAAGTCTCTTATGATGAGACATGGTTATTGGGACTTGAAGTCCGTATATATGAATGTGATCATCAGGGGGAGAGAAGATACGCCTTGCACTCTTTTTCCCTTGACCACGGTTTTGTTCCCACAGGGTTTTCCGACAAGGTTTTTAATGAGGCAACATCCCCAAGCGTATAAAGGAGTTATGTACTCTTTTTCCTTCACTAGATTTTTGTCCCACTGGGTTTTATCTAGTAAGGTTTTAACGAGGCATAATCCTCAAATGGACATCCAAGGGGGAGTGTTATGGATAAATATGGAATGGATGTTCATATATCTTATTATTAGTAGTTATTTTAATTAGAGTATTGCATCTTCTAGAATACTCCATCTTGTAATTATATATACATACCTTCATTGTGAGATGAATAATACAATTCTTTTATGTTTCACTATTTGTTCTTGTTCTTTATTATTCGCTTCTTATTAGTTTCACAACAAATCAATGTTTTTATGATATATTGGCTCAAAGTTTTTATAATTATATTTGTCCTTGTATGAACCGCACACAACACTTATTATGTATATATTTTTAGTGTTGAACGAAATATACAAAAGTTAACACTAGAATTCATCCCACATTGAAAGATGGACACAAATCAAAAGAAAGAAGAGAGATATAAAACCAAAGCTAAAAAGGTAATATGGACATAGCTTTCAAATTGAATCTAATTTGATTCAATATTTGACATTTTCATAGTTATGCGTTTGAATCAAAAGTGATTTTTAATACTTATAAAAATGTTAAAAAATAATATTTTTAAAAAATTAGATGCTTGGCTCGATTAGCTCGTTAAGCTCGGCAAGCTCGAGCAGCTCGTTCGACTCGAGTAACTATACGAGCTTTCGAGCGAGCCGAGTCGAATATTGCCTTTTGAAATCTCGACTCGTTTAACTAAACGAGCACTATCTTTTGTTCGAGCTCGACTCGAGATTGATGATATATAGGCTCGAGCTCGATCTAACCGAGCTCGAGCTCGAGTAGCTCGTTAAAAGCTCGACTCGTTAACACCCCTAGCGCAGCCTGAAGGGTTTGTGAATCCAAAATTTCCAAACCGTGTATGCAAACTTCAAAGATCCATTTATAGATTGAAGGAAGCATCAAGGCAATGGAATAAGATATTTGATGAGGAGATCAAGAAATTTGATTTCACTCAAAATCTTGATGAGCCATGTGTATATCACAAAGCTAGTGGGAGTAATGTTACTTTCCTTATTCTATATGTTGATGACATATTGATCATGGGAATATACATTCCAAGTTTACAAGATGTTAAGTCTTATCTTGAAAAGTGCTTTTCTATGAAGGATTTAGGGGAAGGAGCATATATTCTAGGAATCAAGATCTACAGAGATAGATCAAGGTTGTTGATTAGATTTAGTCAAAGCACTTACATCGATAAAATATTGAAGAGATTCAATATGCAAAATTCCGAGTAGGGATATTTGCCGATGCAAGTAGACATGGCTTAAGTAGTGAACTATGCACTTCAACACCTGCAGAGATGGCATACATGAAAAAGGTTCCTTATGCTTCGGCTGTAGGATCTATCATGTATGCGGTAAGATGTACAAGGCATGATGTGGCGTTTGCACAAAATATCATCTGTCGATATCAATAGAATCCAGGTGAACAACACTGGCATGTTGTTAAGAACATTCTTAAGTATCTAAGGGCTACTAAAGATATGTTTCTAGTGTATGGTGGGAATCCAGATGCAGAACTTGATGTTACAGGTTTTTGTGATGCGTCTTTCCAAACCGATAAAGGTGATAAGAAGTCTCGACAGGATATATCTTTGTCGTTAATGGAGAAGCGATGATCAGAAAATCAAGAAGCAAAGCACGATCGCAAATGTATATTACATAAGCTGAGTACATAGCTACTCCAGAAGCTGCGATCGAAGCTGTTTGGATTAGGAAATTCATTTCGGGACTTGGAGTTATGCCCTCAATTGAATTACCTATAAATGTATATTTGTCACAACTCTGCTGCAATAACATTTGTCAATGAACCTGGAGTCATGAAAGGCACCAGACATTTTCCTCGACGATATCACTATGTTCGAGAACAAATCAACATAAGAGATATCAATCTACTCAAAGTTCACGCATATGACAATCTAGCTGATCCCTTCACGAAGCCTTTATCTAAGGAAAAGCTTACTCACCATGTTGATGAGATATGACTTCGTTTAGCTAGTAGTTTCATGCAAATATGTGATTAGTATTTGGATAAAGGATGTTATGAACAAATATTACTTTAATGGAATAAAATATTAGTTATGTTTATTTTTTCATTTTCTTAATATTATATCTTATATTTGCATGTTTAATCTGTGAATAAATTATGTTATTCTAAATAGTCTGTTGTCGATCAATGATGTGGGAATGTCATTGAATTAAGATAAATCTGAGTTTTGGTAGAATATACTTAAGTATATTGATGCGTGGAACATGCCAAATTCACATGATATTCAATGAATTGAATATAAGACATATCCCAACTTAACATGATTGTACTTTATGGATCCCTGTCATTAAGTAAATCATGGATATTTATCCTTAGACTTGATATACCAGATAACTATTATGAATATAGCATACTTGTGTGAAATAGTCTAACGTTATCCGTAATTGGTAGTAATAAGGGCTATTTCCAGAAGTGTTGTAAGTTCATAAGTTTTGCTTGTAGTCAAGAGAATTTGTTCATTTGAATTTGTTTCAAAGTATAATACTATTTGGGCCCCTCGTAGGGTTGTCAAGATGTTTGTATGGCCATACTCAAGATCTATCTGGAATACGTTCAGATGATTTGGTAATCTTGTTCAATCAGATATAACGAGAAACATAATATAAACTTATGAAATGACTTGATCCATATCCATAGTTAATGTAGTATTAGTAGCAAAGGATAAGTATAATGATGAATCATTAAATGGTTTTTCCAGGAAACCATACTCGGTTCGATCTGGGGGCATTTGCTCGTTAAGCTAGACTAAACCAATGTCATTAATATATTAAGAAATATCCAAGTGGGAGTTGAAAGGTTTATGGATACATTTTAATATACATATGACCGGATTCGAACATGAGACTTGGGGATTGCACACACTACGTATGAGAATCAATGTTAAAATAATTAATATATAAAATGTTGTATTAATTATTTAATCATGAATAAAACACTTAACGAGAGTATTTAACGAGGTTTGGTTAACGGTCGTTAAATAACAAGTTAAAGGACTAAAGATGAAATTAGTGATTGAGAAGGTTCTAGAACCCTATGAGGAGCCTAAAACTGGTCTAACATAAGGGATAGGGTACTCCTACCGTAACTTGGACTTCAAGATAGTTTTAGTATAAATACAAACCCCTTTTATTCATTCTAAACTAATCTTGGTGACTTGCAAACCTAATTTCTTTTCTCTCTCTTCCATTTTGTGCTTGGCGATCGGTTTCCACCCTAAACCCTTAGGGTTTGATTTTCTAAGCTCAAAACAAAATGTTTGGTTTGTTTGTGATCAAGAACCTAGCTTTTCGTATTGAATCATTAGTAATACGTGTGTACGTGAATGAAGGTCAAACACACTTGTGTTTGGTAATTCTTGGTGGTCGATTAGGGGTTATAGTCGACATATACAAACCCTAATTAATTAGGGTTTAGGGTTTCCTTGGTTTTTGTTTAGTTGTATTGCTTGAATTCACGAAAGGTACGCATATTCTTTAAATTCGGTTAATTTTTTACAAATATATTCTTTACTTCCGCTGCATGCTTTGATGATATTTATGTGTTTTATATAATTGTTATTAATTGTAAAACCTAAAATTAGTAAATCCTGGTTTTTAGTGAAATTACTATGCATAACAAGATATTATCTAGTGCTATACTATTGTGTCAACACCTTATTATAATGCAAGTTGCATCACAATAGAGGGTGTTCGTGTTAGCTTACTACTGAGCTTATCAACTTACGTATATTAAGGAAAGCTCTTACATTAAGGCATGTTTGGTAGGCTAATATTTGGAGCTTTTTGGAGTATAAAACTTTTTTGTCAAAAATAATCTCTTTCAAACAAGTAGCTCTTGTTTGGATCATCAACTTCAAGTTTTTATTTTAAACAAGTATTTCAAAATGAAAAGGCGATTCACGAAGCTTTTAAAATATTTCAGAGTCATTAAAACATAAAATTATCATAATGACTTATAATTACTGTTAATGACTAATTTACCAAACATTTTATTGAAAAAGATACAAATTGAATTTCATGTTATGACCTTTTAGGTTCTACCATACATTACTGATTAACACCACTGACACGCAATTTACTAACTAGTTTTTACCAAACATACCCTAACTATTTTCGGATTACGAGCATGTTAAGGTGAGCTTATAACTCATATAGGATTACCTCATATGATAAGTTTATAAGCTAAAAATTTGTTTTATGAGTGTGAGTGGTCGTTGGCTCTTAGAGTTGCATATATCTTTGTTGATAGAAAAGGCATGATGACTCATCTTTTCTTTACCATTAGCAGTGGTATCTCATGCAATACATCTGCATGGATCCATTGACTAAATTTTGTGATTTAATAAATATTTTTCATTTATATATATTTCTAACAATAACTTAACGTATTTTAATTTCCGTTGATTACGTATTTTAAATTATTACATTTTTTTATAATAATGTACAAAGATTCATGTCGGAACAACTTTAACTCTCAGGTAGGGTTGTGTTTTGATTTTCTTTACCGAAAGAAGAAAATAATATAGCAGATTTGTATGAAAAAGTGAACGATGATTCTGTTTTTTTAGCTTTAAGAATGGTATAATTTATATGAATATTAGAGGGTTGTTACAAGTTTATAGAATTGAATGACATAATTTTTTGAGTTGTTATAAGTTTATATAATTGAAGATATTTAATTTTCTAGGCTCTTACAACTTTTTATAATTGAAAACATTTAATTTCTTACTACTTTTACCCTCAGTAATAATCACTTAAGCCCCACCAACCGCCCATGTAGCTCTCAAACAAAATATTCTCTTGTGGGTCGTCATCACCATGAGTTGCACATAAAATTCTTCTTCACACTTGACTATAGGGACGAAAGACTGCAGTCTGGCCCCGCATCGATCTCGTCATCAATTAGTGGTATCGATTTTTCCGAAGATAAATTAGTGACATGCGAAATGCATCGCATCGAACGGGATTCGGATATCGCAGGTGATCAGATCGTATCGGTCGTCTGCAGGAAATCGGGTTTTCCCTTTTTTTCGAATTTCGATTTGGTACCGTCCGCATCAATTAGTGGTCCGATTTTTTTCCTTATTTCGTAGTCCGACACTGCATCAGATTTCAGAATCGACACTGCTTTGATGCAGACGCAGACGGTCCCTTCGATTCCGGGATTCGGTTCAAAATGCTCACCCCTACTTGACTATGTTCAACCTGCATCAATCTTTATGCGTGGTGATAAAACCTTTCCTCGTGGTGTCTCTCATTACTACGTCTAATTTCAAAGAAAAAAAACCTGTGTCATATAAAAAGTAACTTGAGTCCAACACGTGTCTCCCCTTCTTTTTTTATCATGCACCCTATTTTTTCCTCCTTCCTTCCAAACCTTTTTTTTCATTTTATTTCTCCATCCATGATCTAATAGCTTAAATTCTACTTTTAATTACTTTAATTCGTGATTTAATTAGATCAATTCATGACATTATTCTTTCAATTCGAGCTATAATAGCTTTAGTTCACAGTAGGATTCTTTAACTTTTCTCAAGTATTTCATTAAAATTTACAGCAATTTCTGGTCAACAAACCATAAATTAACATCAATTCTTCATCTTTTTTGTCCTACAAAGTTTTTCTCATATTTTTTTCAAAAAAATCACGTGTTCATGAAAAAACATATAAAGTGTTCAATGAAATATCTCAATGAAAAAAATTTGTGATTTTAGAGTCTAAAGTTGTTAATTATAATATAAATATTTTAGTAATTCATAAAAGTTTTAATATTTTCTGAAAAAATCAAAATTATAATGAATAAAACTTCGAATATAAAATACGTATTCATCAGTTTATCAGTTTATTTAATGTACATCACTATGTTAATTAGTTTTCTTTGGTGATGTTCATCGATTACATTATAATGTTAATTAGTTAAATCACGTGTTCATTAGTTTTTTTATATTAACAACATCACAATGTTAAACAATTAAATCATGTTGCTTACCAATTTTTTTTTAAAGAACTTTTTTTTTTATAGTGTTCGTCAGTTTTCTATTTTCTTTAATGTTGTTCATCAGTTACATCACAATGTTCATCCATTAAATCATATTGTTTATTAGTTCATCAATTTTTAGAATAACATCACAATATTCATTAGTTATATCACGTTGTTTATCAATTTTTTTATTTAAAGATTTTTTTTTATCACAATGTCATTAGTTTTTTAAAAAAAAATCACGTTACTATTTCCTAAAAAAATACAATAAAAAATTCACGGTGTTCATCGGTTAAATCATAATATTCATAAGTTAAAAAAAATAAAAATAAATAAATAAATAAATAAAATAAAATGAACTTGTAGTGACTTTTTAGACTTTTTAAAATTTTATTTTTAGAGGATCACGACCCTTATGAAAGAAATCTGAAAACATCTTTGTTTTGATATATGAAAGAAATTCGAGAACATCAACAAAACAACAACGCGGGATGGTCGACATGCAACATAGAGGAGAGTTTATGAATCCAAACCAATTCCTTGTCTTTTAATCACAATCTTACGTAGTTTATCTCATATCAAAAGTAAAATGAGTAGGCAGTGACCACCAACAAGTCGGCTTCTTTCTTCTACATACCAGCAGATAATTTGTTTAACTTGTTTTTACATCCAGTGACCTTATCGGAAACTCTTTTGGACATATAGACATTAAGTTCAAAACTAGAAGTAGCATAATTGGTTTTGGTGTTCTCATGTCTTATTTATCCGTATCAAGAAAAAAACATATGCAAGTTAAGAAACCGATTTTTGTTTTAGGTAACAAAAAAAAAAACCAAACCGACTCATATTATTGTGTGACAGCCCAAAAATTTATCATTGGTGGACTTAGAAGGTGAAACAAAACTTATCACTGAAATTTCATAAAAATAAAAAAGTGACTCGTGGTTGAAAGAAGTATATAATGTGTACGGCGGTGATAGGTTCAGGTGAAAAGCCTCTGTCAGTTTTTTTTTTTTTTTTTCTTTTTATTGTTTTAAAAAATAAATATTTTTTTTACTCCGTAACAAACTTCAATAAACACAAAAAAAGAGACACAGGATTCACGTTCAAATCACGTGCTTCATCACGCCACCGCTTTTAGTAAAGAAGTTTGATGGTAGATGGTACGACACGTGTGCGCACACTTCGCACGTGGCTAACAACGCACACACTTTTATAAAACGCGTTACAAACTACGTGATTATTTAATTTCTGTTTTTAAATCACGCTTTCCTTTTTAATTTATTCACGTGAATTTCCACCAACCGTGGTTTGCATGGTTTTTGTTTTTCTAGCTTTTAAATTTAACATAATTTAGTTTGTTTATTATATATGCTGGCGTAACAATGGGGGAAAGATTAAAAATTCTTCTAGATGTGTGAAACTAGTGTGAGTTATTTGTTAAAATATACTCTAAAAAAGACTTTTGTACATCTGTCTTCACAAAATGGAGTGCATCCTGTTATTACTAAAGAAAACCCGTAACATAAACATTTGAAGCCAATGTATCTTGGAAAAAAAATCCATATACTCGACTTAAATTTACATTACGCAAAATTAAATTACGTGATTCACGGGCACCTCTAGAAACTACCTCGGTTCGCCTCTAACCCGAAGGTTGGTCGCTATTAGCGTATGTGTCCGGATGTCCTATAGTCCGACGAACCTAGCGTTTGGACGGTACATCCTTTTACCCGGACTGGTCATTATCCAGCGGGTAAAGCGACTAACCATGTCAACGCCGCCACCCAGATTTGGCGGGATCTCCTTACCACATGGCCTGACACCTACTAAGTAGGGTGGCCATAGGCCCGCCAGCGCTAAACCTGGGTTCGAGTTGGGGTAGATAACTACCCCAACACATTTAATTTTGCATTCAATACTTATTGACATTCACTCTCATATTTATTATCACATTTATTACCCTCCGCTTATTCTCACCATGGGGCTTGGTCTAGGATAACACGCGGACGAGGCTAAGCGTGTTGCTTATTGTGCAGAAGGATCCACCCTTCCTCCGGATCGAAAGTAGAAGCTTGGACTTAGGACAAGAGTCGGGAGCATGATTTTGCTTCAACAAATTGGCGCCATCTGTGGGACCCGTTATTCATTCTACCGAAGAACTGAATGGCTAACCCGCCAGAAACACCAACATCCGGTCCCATTCCTCCACCTCCGGAACAGGGGAGAGGAAATGGAGTCACCAGTAACCCACCACCCGAAATGCCGGAGCAAATACAAACCCATGTGTCATCGTTAGAAGCCCTTATCAAGAAATATAACGCGACAGGGGCTAGTGCAATCAAACCCATCCGGTTGTCATTTGGGGATGACGAGGAGACACCGGAGAGGTTGACGGAGGAAGACCCTAAGGATGATTTGAGCAAACTTCACAAAGAGGTGGCTAGGTCCCCTTTCATTAGAAGGATTGTGGATTTTGCTGGCCCCAAGCATACCATGCCAACTAATTTGAAGCTATATGATGGGTCTGCTGACCCGGACGATCATATTAATCGTTTTGTGGGGGCTGCAAATCAAGGGGAATGGTCGATACCGGTATGGTGTCGAATGTTTCAGCAGACTATGGACGGACGCATGTATCGGGGTTTAGTATTTTGGAGCCAGGAAGCATTGATAGTTGGGATGACCTAAGGGAGCAGTTCATCACAAGGTTTGCTTTATGACAAAAAAGTATAAAGGACCTCACAGAGATCACCAGGATAACTAGGAGAGCAAATGAAACGTTGCCAGATTTTAAGGAGCGGTGGACTGATGAAGCCAGCAGAATACCGGGAGTCTCAGAGTTGATTAGGATATCGACATTTACGAATGCTCATCGGTGTCCGGAGTTGGCTAAGAAATTCTCTGACTAGGTCCCAAAAACAATCAAGGAGATGATGATCCGGGTGGACGATTACGTTCGGTCAGAGGAAGCATATAAAAGTACGGAGTTACCGAAGGGGAAGCGCATGAGTCATATCGAAGGGGAAACCTTCCGGCAGTAAGAGATCGGGCTTCTAGAGGAGGATTCGGTGATATAAGGAGAAATGACCGGCGACCATGGGAAAGAAATGACTTTAGGCAAAGGGAAGCATATTCCCCATATGTCGCTCCTAAAGCAGACGCTCGCCCTCGCTATGAATATCGGCACAACGAATTGGGCAAGCCCGATAATCATCGTGCCATGCCGTCGGTTCATCTAGCGACCTAAGGAAATCATCGCTCACGAACACCATTTGAACTTGCCTCCCCTACCGCCTTTACAAGGAAAACCAAGCAAAGAAAATGAGGATAGGTTTTGTGAATATCACGAGGAGAAGGGCCATTTGACTAATGGCTGTTACCATTTAAAGAAACAAATGGAGATGGCTCTTGAATCTGGAAAGCTGGATCACTTGGTGAATAATGTGCAACAAAGGGGAAGGGAAAGACCGAAGGGACATAATAATAGGAAAGGAAAGGTGATCAATATGGTCAATCATTATGCGGAAAATCGGAAAAGGAAGATGAGGTTCTATGACGAAGATTGGATGAACGTCCCATAACTTTCCCTCGGATACCGGCCGATGACTTGTCCAAGAACCGTTGATTTTGGAGGAGGAAATAGAAGGTTACCCGTCCGACGGGTCTTTGTGGATGATGAATCCGTGTTATGTCGAACACCGCTTTAACAACCTTTGCCCTTCCATTCGCCTAGGCTACATGAAACGAGTTCGCCGTTAGTTGGGTTT
>CM040240.1:137351949-137431367 GCA_022545495.1 Chrysanthemum lavandulifolium | reverse complement strand
GCTTCTCCCACTCAAATCTTGTGACTCAGCACTGCCCTCAGTATCTGCTCCTACCCATGCTCGCAAGCACTACCACCTAATACTATGCACTCGGATGAAGTTGTGTGTTCCTTCTTTGCTCACAGGCTTCTTTACCATCACCTATGAAGAAGATCTCTCACAGTTGAAGAGGATGCTTTGGAAGAAATTGATATAAGGTGGCAAGTAGCAATGATTCTGCAAGGATTAAGAAGTACATGAAGAAAGCAGGAAAGAACATTGATTTCAAGCCAAAATAGGAATCACTTTGACAAATCAAAGATTGAATGCTTCAATTGTCAAAAGACCGGACACTTTGCAAGGGTCTTGATTTGCTAAGTATCAAGCAAATAGGATGACTGAAAAACCAAAGTGGAACTCAAAGAAATCCTATTATCAAACCAAAGCTTTGGTTGCTCAAGAAAGTTTATCGAGAGGTTGATTGAGTCTTGAGTTTGATGATGAACCGTAACCTCTGTATGGTTGCTATGGAGGAAGAGGTTGAAGATTCGTGGAAGAAGCCGACCGGAGCTCTGCTTTTGATGAGGAACCTGAACATGCCGCTTTGGAACCCGGAGGCATCTGGGAGGATTGACCGGAGCTTGAGTCAAGATGATCTGTACTACTTGCTATGGTAGCTACATCACAAGTTCATCTCCTATCTCGAGGGCAACCTGCAGGAGGAGCTTAAAGATAATCGATTGTAGATAGTGGTTGCTCCGAAGTATGACGGAGATAAGGAGATTACATCGATTTTAGATGTATTAGTGGAGGAAGAGTTGCTTTTGGGAATGATCCCAATGGAGGAAAGATTCTTGGGAAAGGAACAATCAAAGCTGGAAGAATCGATTTTGAGAATGTTAGATATGTGAAGGAGCTAAAGTTCAACTTATTGTGGGTCTCTCAAATCGTGATAAAAGCATCTGTGTTATTCACCGACAGAATGTCTCATTCTTTCATCGACTTCAAGCCCTGTTGCGATAACTTGGTAGTACTTTCAGTACCAAGAACAAATGATGTGTATAGTCTAGACATGAAGAGTCTTCACTCTTATGGAAGAGCCACCATTTAGTGGCAAAAGCATCAACGAAGAAGCACATCGATGGCATAGACAGATGGGCCATGTTAATTACAAGAATATCAACAAAGCGGTCAAAGGCAATTTAGTTAGAGGTTTACCTTCAAAGACTTACAAGAATGATCACCTCTGTTTGGCATGCAAGAAGGGTAAGCGACATAAAGCTTCATGCAAGAAGCTTGAGGAGAACTATTAGAGAACCATTGAGTACATTACATATGGATCATTTGGACTGTCTCGTGGCAAGTTTAAATAAGAAGTACCGCTTGGTTATTATAGATGATTGCGATAGATTCGGTTGGGTATTTTCTTGGGTTTAAAGATGATACTTTTGATGCTATACGAGACTACAATCATTGCCCTGGAAAATCAATTGAGACTCAAGGTTAGAGGTATTAGATGTGACAATGGGACTGAATTCAAGAACAAGCAAATGGATGAATTTTGTGCTAACAAAGGAATCAAGAGGGAGTTCAGTATTGCAAGAACACCACATCAAAATGGTGTTGCTGAAAGGAAGAATAGAACTTTGATTGAAGCAGCCAGAACTATGCTTGCAGACTCTCTACTACCTATTCAATTCAATTTGAGGTGTAAGTCTTGCTTGTTATGTATATGAGTCTCGATCACTCAAACCACAAATGAAGACACCTTATGAGTTCTTGATGGGCAACAAACCCAACATTCGATTTTGAAGCCTTTTGGATGCCCTCTCACTATTTTAAACACTATTGATAATTTGGGAAAGTTTGATGGCAAGTCGGAAGAAGGATATTTATTGGGATATTGTACCAACAGCAAAGGGCTTTAGAGTATACAACAGAGTTACTAAGAAGGTTCAAGATTGTCTTCATGTTGAGTTTTAGAAGATCAAGAGAATCGAAGGGTAAAGGTCTGATTGGATATTTGATCTTGAGGTTTTGACTCCTTCCATGAACTATGTACACAGTCGGAAGAAAATCAACCTATTTATCATGGAGAAGATTCACAATATGTTGTTCATGGAGTTCATATTAGACACGATGTCATTCTTGATACACCAAAGCAAAATCTTGATGCTCCAAAGCAAAGTCTTGATAAACCAAAGGAAATCTTGATGAACCAAAATCTTCACTATCTGCCGAGGATCAAGCTATTCAAGAGACACTTAATCGGATGCTTCTTCAAGATGTAATGGCACATTCTCATTCGATGAACAAAGAAAGAGCTTATGAAGAAGCAAAAGAAAAGAATAAGCATGCAGAGTATTCTCACAAGCTTTAGACAAGACTTTCGTGAAATCTTGATACACCGATTAATGACACTTTAGATGATTTGGATGATCCTACCATGCCTGGGTTCGAAGAAACTGATGATGAGTATGCAGATGAAGGTATTTTCTCATATTTCAATGAAGGTGCTGATTATACTAACTTGGATGATGCATATGGAGTTCCACAGTCTCCAATCTTAAGGATTCATAAGAATCATCCAACTGATCAAATCATTGGTCCTTCTACTTCTGGAGTTATGACAAGACACAAAGCTAAGAGTTTCACAACACCTCACAATGCTTTACTTAGCTTTGTGTATAAACAAAACAGGCTGAATCATAAGGACCATCAAACTCGCTATTTACTTGTTTCATCTCAAGAGGAACCTAAGAATATTGCTCAGCTTTGACTAAAGAAAATTTGGGTTGAAGCTATCACGAGGAAGAACTTCTTCAATTTAAACTTCAAAGTTTGGGTTTTATGTGATCTTCGGATGGGAAGAGAGTTATTGGAACCGAGATGGGTTTCGAGTGAAAAGAGATGAAAGAGGCAATGTTATTAAGAACAAGGCAAGGTTAGTAGCTCAGGCTACGAGACAAGAGGAAGGAGTAGATTATGATGAAGTATTTGCTCTGTGCTTGGATTGAGGCTATTAGAATATTTCTTGCTTTTGCTTCATATATGGGTTTTCGGGTTTACCAAATGGATGTCAAGAGTGCCTTTCTCATGGCACTATTACGAGGAAGAGGTGTATGTTAAACAACCTCCGGGGTTTGAAGATCCTAAGCACCCTAACAAAGTCTACAAGGTGGTTAAGGCTCTTTATGGCCTTCATCGAGCACCAAGAGCTTGGTATGAGAGGCTCTCCACTTTCTTATTAAAACATGGTTACAGAAGGGGGGCTATTGACAAGACTTTGTTTATCAAGAGAGACAAGAAGGATATCATGTTAGTTCAAGTGTATGTTGATGATATCATCTTTGGAGCTACCAAATGTCTATGGTGAAGGATTTTGAGCGGTGATGAAAGAATTTGAGATGAGTTCAATGGGTGAGTTAACTTTCTTTTGGGACTTCAAGTTAAGCGGTCTAAGGAAGGCATCGGTCAAGACAAGTATGTATCCGACATACTTAAGTTCGATTTTGATGCTATAGGCAAGAACTACACCTATTAAATCAATCAACTCATTGGGCAAAGATGAAGATGGACAACCTGTTGAAGTCAAGTTATCTGGATCAATGATTGGGTGTCTAATGTATCTTCTTGCATCAAGGCCTAATATCATGTTTGCGGTGTGTTTATGTGCAAGATATCAAGTCTCACCAAGGTCTCTCATATGAATGCAGTAAAGAGGATTTTAGTTATTTGAAACGAACAACCCAAGTTGGGGTTATGGTATCTAAGTCGCCTTTTCACTTGGAAGCTTTTTCGGATAGTGATTATGCGGTGATAATTATGATAGAAGATCAACAAGCGGAGGATGCCAATATCTTGGAAGAAGGTTAGTCTCTGGCAATGCAAGAGCGGCAGACAATTGCTGACAACATCATCTCTGAAGGCGAATATGTAGCTGTTGCAATTGTTGTGGACAAGTTTTATGGATGCAATATCAACTCTTGGACTATGGGTTCAATTTAAAGATTACTCCTATCAATATTGATAATGAGAGTACTATCTCGTATTGTGAAGAATCGGTTTATCATTCCAAGACCAAGCACATTGATTAGGCATCACTTCATCAGAGATTGTTATGAGCACAGAAGCTCATTAATGTTGTTAAGGTTCATACGATGACAATGTAGTGACTTACTCACAAAGGCTTTGATGTTTCAAGATTCAATCACTGGTGATGAGTATTGGCATGATTAACTCTTGAGCTACATTTCGGGGAGGACTATAAGGTGTTAGTATAGTCCTATGCATTGTTGAGGGAGGATATGTATGTATACTTAGTCTTTACGAAGGAATTTCGAAAATCGCTTTTAATTTCATGAAAGTCTTTGCTTGGAAAATCTTGCTTGGAGAAATCTTGCTTATGTGGAAAGTAATCTTGTTTGTCGTATTAAAGTCTTGTTTCAACGGTAATAATGAGGGTAATTGCTAGTAACGGTAACTTTGTTATTATGGGTGTGATTTTCAAATCCGCTATAAATAACTACTTTCCAGTTTCCTCTAATATTGATACATTAGAATCTTTTTCTTCTTTATCTCACCATTCACTATCTCTTTATTCTTGGATCATATCTTTTAATTGTGCTCATCTATTCATCAATGGCGATCGATCTCTGTTTCAAAGCACAATATGGTGTAGGGTGTGCAAGAAACCGAAAACCGAACCTAAATCGAAAAAACCAAAGAACCGAAACCAAAAAACCGAAACCGATTGAAAAACCGATGTTCGGTTTTATATTTTGAAAAAACCGAAGTTTTGGTTGGTTTGGTTTAGCTTTAAAAACCGACCAATAGAAACCGAACCGACATTTAAAGTCAAAATAATATATCTTGCCTTATTGTTCATAAATAATATAAGTACTTTATCTTGTTATCTTCCTTTTACATTACAGTTGTCAATGATGCATTTCAAATGTGTGATAACTCTGCTAATATTTTATTTCATAACAATTTACATAACACAAATGTGCTTTAAGGTTAAAAAAAAAAGGGGGGTACACAAATGTCACAAGAACACATTAAGTTTGAATGTTAATGGTTGTTCCTGTTGAAAATAGTGCAATTACATCAAAAGATTGAAGAACTTGTTCCAACATCATTCTTTTTTCGTTTACACACCCTTCAATTGTTTCAGTGTACCTTTCAAGCTCTAACAAATCCTTGAAACTTGGAGGCAACTTTGAGAATGTTGGCACTAGATTTAAAACGGTTCTTTACCCGTTTAGTACCGTTGTCAAAGTCCGGTTTAAGATATGGTTCTATTTTATGATATATGTCAAATCTACTTTGAAAAGCAAAGCTCGATAAATCAGATAAAAACCGAAAAACCAAACCGAAAAAAACCGACAACCGAAAAACCAAACCCATACAAAACCGAAACCGAATGGTTTCTAAAAATCAAAAACCGAAATTCTTCGGTTCGGTTTCGGTTTTATACAAAAACCGAGCCAAACCGAACCATGCTCACCCCTAATATGGTGGCTAATTTGGACAAGACTGAGGCGAATGTGGCTTTTCACGATATCATTGATTTTCTTCTTGGTCGCCAATCGGTTATGCTCTTTTAGTGGAGCCGGATATTATTGCACCATGGATTCAAGAATTCAGGCTAATCTGAGATAATATGGAAGAAGATGAATACTATATTAGATCAACAGTTTCGGAAGAACTGAAGATTATCAAGCCTCTATTCGAGAAGATTTGTTGTTTAATGATGAAGAAGGGTTCTTCGTTTTGCTAAGGAGTTGATTTGGGAAACTTTTGGGCATTTTGGTTATGAAGGATCTTTGAAGAACAAGCGTTCAAGAAAGCTTTATTTTGTCTTCAATGGAAGTTTTGATTCATGTATTGCTTCATTGCATAAGTGCTAAAAGTACTTCTTGGGAGCGGTTTGGGTCAAATATTGCATCTGCGGTGGGTGGATTAGCTACAAATCGAATGTTTAACTTTTCAAGGCTAATGCGGATGGGATGCTTTCACATATATCATCACGGGTCAAAATGGTTGATGTATCCAAGGTTTATACGGGTTTTCTTAAACAAGCGACTTGGCGATGTACCTAAGCCTCTGATTTACTTCCCTGCTGTTGTACAACAAGCAAAGATTTTTACTTTTATGGCGCGAAGGAGTGATTTATTCAGAGGTCGATACTCCTTTAACTACTTCCATGATGGAAGTTGTTCAATTATTAGAGTGATGTTGAAGATGATGAAGCTAGTGAAGTGCATACGCAAGTCTTGATTCTCAACGTGTTGCATTTTGGAAGGTCTTTGCATCTCAAGGAGAGTCTTCGCAACTCATGATCACGCTTCTCCAGTATTGAAGTTCAAGAAGAGTTGCAGTTCACCTTCTATATCTCCACCAAAATCTATTCTCGTTTCTCAATCGAGGAACATTCACCGATTCAAGGAGATACTTCTCATACTATTCCTCGTGAAGGATTAACATTGGATAATTATATTTTGACAAAGGAGTTGGTTAAGTTGCAAAAGATTACTAAGACTCAAGCCAAGCAGATAAAGAAATTGAAGCTAAAGTTTAGAAGGCTAAAAACTTTTGTCTGGCCTTTGGTTCAAGAATTTCGTATCTAGGTTAAATCAAAGAAGAAAGCACAAAGGCAGTGTGACAACTCGTAATTTCAGATCATTTTACAAACTTTGAAAATCACTATTCAGGTTTCACTATTTCATCATTTTTCGTAAACTACGTTTACGAGTATCAAATTCGCGTAACCTTAGTGGTTTAGCCTGCGAATTCATGAACATTTATCAAGGACATTTCATATAGACTAGATTTAGTCTACATATCATCAATAACATCATTTCATATCGATTCATGCATGGATTTGCATTTTCATTAAACGTTTATTTCTTATTAAATAAACGCTATCGCATAAGCATTATTTTGAAACATTTATCCGACACTTCCAAAATAATCCTAATATATTTTATACTCATTTTAAGACTATAAAATTATATTATTAGTTTACCGGTGTTTTCAATTTATTTTGTATATAAATTGTTATGTATAAATATTCTGACGATCTTCGTAAATGCAACTCGATAATTTTATTTCACTCAATTCATGTAAGAAATGTATGTTTATAATTTTATGGCTTCAATACATTTTATTTTGTTTCGTTAAAATCTATTTTTATTTAACGCTACAATTAAAACCTAACTATATTTACAAAATACATGTTATGTCTACATGTAAATACATATTTACAACAAAACACATTAAACCCCCCCGACACCACATGGCGGCCACCCCAAGACATCCCAAGTCACCAATTTGATATTTTCTTCTCATGTGTACACCTACACCTCTTTAACTAGATATTTGTATAAGACTTTCCTACAACTAGATAATATCTTTTACAAAACACATAGTAAACACACAATTGAAGGTGTAAAATAAAAATCCTCTCTTCCTTTTCCTTTGAAGAACCGGCCACCCCAAAGAAAACCAAGAGGATCAATAATTTTTCAAGGCTCATGTGATTATCAAGTTATATTAGCAATCTAGTTAAGGTTTTGAAATAAAAACCTCAAGATTAATTAAGGTTTTCATCATTTTCATCCATACCATCATTCAAGTAAGCATTTCATGATCATCATAATTCTTTTATATCCATTTTTATGTTATATCATCATTATCATTGCAACAGGTGAGTTTTCATAGCCCATTGCATGCACGGCATTGTTTCATGATTTACATTAGAACATATCATTCATAATAGGTCACGGTCAGAGGTTGCTCTTCATTTCAGTATTGCCATTATATCATCATTATCATTGCAACAGGTGAGTTTTCATAGCCCCGATTTATTCAAAGTTTTTACTTATTTCAAACCTACGGGGGAGAATACATTGTACATCATTTTATTACGATGCCAAGTATATTAAAATCATTACATTGCTTAAGTTACCTCATTGCCGGTTAAATGTCCCCATTTCATGAATATGAACCGTTAATTTCATAGAAGCGTGGTGAGTGGATAGATCTATCGAGGGTGACACCTCCATCCGGGTTGGTGGATCCCAACTAGTCATCTGGATGCATTTCATGTCATTATCATTATTTGAGTTGTTTGGCAAACACTGCTGTTGAGCGAACATCATCGAGCTTCGGTGTCATGGACTTATAGCAATTGTATCATTTTGTGGCGACATTTTCATACATAATATATACTTGTGGTAGTCGTGTTTAACATTTTCAACAACTCTATGAACTCACTCAACCTTTGTGTTGACACTTTTAGCAATGTATTTTCGTGTAACTAAGGCATTCACTTCATGGCATGCATGTGGACATATCATAGAGTCGCGGTGACGACGCGTCTCACATGGGATTTATATATTTTAAAACATCGTTTGACTTGTACCAAACTTATTTTCCGCACATAGTAACTTTCATTTGGGACCTATATTTGTAACTCGAATGTTTTTATTAAATCAAGCGATGTATTTTCCAAACGACACTTTAGGTCGCTCAATATAACTGTGATTGTGATGCTATGATCAACCCGAGAATTCCATTCCACTGCAAAACCCGTAATTTGGGGTGTGATTGGCATCGAGCTTCGATTATAGAGAACTAGGTTGCATCATTGACCCTAGACTATAACTACATCATCATAGCATCTCATCATTTCATCATAAGTGCATAGTCACTATACATGCGGTTTCATACGCACATTTTGCGAGTTATTTACTTTCATTTCAAATCGATTGTCACATTAATGCCTTCAGATACCCATCCCATCATACTCACATCAGACTTTGACATGGAGAATGCCCTGTCATTCCCTATCACAATTTTAACATCGGTTGACTCAACACCGATAACATCGGATGAGAGAGATCGAACTCTTTAGAGGACAGTTGCACCTACACCTTCACGATCACCATTGATTCTTTGTAGGATCGGGAAATTTTTTATCATTCGGTTGGGAAAGATTATACCATTTGGTAGAACTTATAGGCTTAGTCCTAATGAACCTATTTTCTTAACTCACCACAAGGATTTCCATTATCATCATTGTTATCATTTTATCATTATCATTTGAGCACCATCCGTACCATCACATCTCATACACAATACTCATACATCGACTTGCACTTGGGAAGCGTGCATGATTTAACACACCATTACCATCTACCACTAAGACTACATAAACTACACTATCTTATAGGTTGAGGACTATGAAAGTTCTAGGGCTGTTGTTGCTAGACAACCTAATACTTCTGCACTTGAAACATGATCATACCATCAACAGGAACTGATAATAAGTACATTTCTATTTAGTGTAATCTTTATCCTTTATTATCTCTATGATAATCACAACCTTTGTTTATTTCATTCCTTATTCCAATTGCCCAATTTTCAATCATTTCGCGATGATACCTCACTATCTTATTAGGGGTTAGGCCAACTTTATTCTTGACCAATTAGGAGACTATTACTACTCGATGAGGTTCTCCCATGTATCCTGCAAAACCATTCAACAAATTTTATTCCAAGTTATTCGCTACTATTATATGAAATTATTTCACTTGATTTTATTTGAGCTATTTTATCACCATCTTAAAACGTTGTTTCATAAAGTTTTAACGCAAGTTGTTTTATTACCAACTTATCAATTGGTTTCAGTCATTTTATCAACTATTTAATACCGTCATGCGAAACGATTTTCATGTCACTCTGAAAAATCATTGAGTCATTATCTTACAAAACAAAACGTTGAATACCATCTAAAACTTCGGAGGAACATAATACCAATTCAACAAAACCAAGCATCACATCATTTGTCCTCGATTATACATGGCCTGATCACCTATGTATAATTCAGGAAGAATTATGTCATGAAAGTAACAAGCATCATTTCAAATCTCTTAAAACAATCTTCACTCAAAAGCTAAGCTTTGTAATCAGATAAATTGTTCATAAACATTTCCTTTTGTTAACACTCTATATATTCCTATATCATTCATCACTCACTCAACCAATAAGTTAGAATTGGACGAGTTACTTTTCTTAGGAAAGGCTTCCTATACCATTTACGAGGAGGATTCCTCGATACAAGAAAACAATGAAAGGGTTTCGGAATTTCCAACAAGGACTAGAAATATATAGTAAGACCTTTCAAAACTCAACAAAAATCTTAAGACATCACGAGACATTCCGAAACACTATTTTGGACTAGAAGCCAAATTTTATTATTTCAAAAGTACTAGCTAGACCGAGTTACAAGATTTAGTACGAAGCGAATACACACTAAGCAACACTATAGGGACAAACCAAGTCTTCTAATCAAGACTACAGAACATTTCATTAAACATGGCCTCAACAATATGTGAATTTCCCTACAATGAGTTTGCCTTAAAGGAAAAATTGGTTAAATTTAGGCTATCAATATAAACTTTCCCTAAGGCATTGTATTCTCTAGAAATTACGGATAACTTCACTTTCACATCAAGAGATGCAACAGGTTTGAACATATCGGACAATCAATGACTATCCATCTACAAGTGAAATTAGAACAAACATTTTTCGACATAGTATGAGCTGATATCTATTTTCTTACTAGCATGATAACAATCTAAGTGATGAATTATTTTAGAAGTACTCAATATTGAAACAAGTCTTGAAAATCAACCATCCCACCACCTCACTTGAATATTTAAGGTTTTGTGATTTTACAACATAGAGCATGGAAACACTTCGATAATCAAACCATAAACATTTTAGTCATGGAGACTAAGAATCTTAGGAAATGAAGACTCAAGTCATGACATCCGCTAGAATTAGAAAAGCGAGGAATCACAATTGTTACCCACAATCCATTCTTTTCAATAAGGTCATTTTTCGACAGACGTAACATTTTGAAATTTGGCACAGGACACGTGGTATCAATTTCAGTTGTACCTATTATAAGCTATTCGATTCACCTTAGGCTCCTGATAACCATTTCAATTTTTCCATGGAACCTATCAGGACATGAGTACCGCCTATTATCCTCAGCTCAACGGTTAGAGCGAGAGAACAATTCCGACATTACAAGATATACTCAAGGCATGAGTAGTTTTCTAGAAATGATTAGGTAAATCATTCTTCATCGAACAAGTTGCTTTACAACAATAGTTATTACATGAACATGTTGGCTACATCAATTGAGGCACTATATGGTTGAGGTGTCGATCACTTATTTACGGGAAAAAATCAGGAAAGTCCAACTCACTAGTCAATGACTCATTCATGAAACAACATAGTGATCATACAAATCAAAAATCAGTTACAAATAACCACATATAGCTAGATAAGCTACGTCGATGTACGACGCAAAAGATTGGAAGTATGTTCCATAAGTCGCAAACCATTAGAACTTCAAATTGGCAACAAATTTATATTCAAAGTCCCGTCTTGGAAAGGCGTGGTACGATTCAGAAGAACATTGGACGACCCAATGCGACTCAAATATCCTCACCTTTTCACAAGTAACATCGTAGAACCTAACATGGACTGAATTCAGGGACTGAATTCCTTTTTGGTTGGGCGAATGTGACAACTCGTAATTTCAGATCATTTTACAAACTTTGAAAATCACTATTCAGGTTTCACTATTTCATCATTTTTCGTAAACTACGTTTACGAGTATCAAATTCGCGTAACCTTAGTGGTTTAGCTGCGAATTCATGAACATTTTATCAAGGACATTTCATATAGACTAGATTTAGTCTACATATCATCAATAACATCATTTCATATCGATTCATGCATGGATTTGCATTTTTCATTAAACGTTTATTTCTTATTAAATAAACGCTATCGCATAAGCATTATTTTGAAACATTTATCCGACACTTCCAAAAATAATCCTAATATATTTTTATACTCATTTTAAGACTATAAAAATTATATTATTAGTTTACCCTTTCAATTTATTTTGTATATAAATTGTTATGTATAAATATTTACGACGATCTTCGTAAATGCAACTCGATAATTTTTATTTCACTCAATTCATGTAAGAAATGTATGTTTATAATTTTTACGGCTTCAATACATTTTATTTTGTTTCGTTAAAATCTATTTTTATTTAACGCTACAATTAAAACCTAACTATATTTACAAAATACATGTTATGTCTACATGTAAATACATTTTTACAACAAAAACACATTAAACCCCCAAAGACCACATGGCGGCCACCCCAAGACATCCCAAGTCACCAATTTGATATTTTCTTCTCATGTGTACACCTACACCTCTTTAACTAGATATTTGTATAAGACTTTCCTACAACTAGATAATATCTTTTACAAAACACATAGTAAACACACAATTGAAGGTGTAAAATAAAAATCCTCTCTTCCTTTTCCTTTGAAGAACCGGCCACCCCAAAGAAAACCAAGAGGATCAATAATTTTTCAAGGCTCATGTGATTATCAAGCTATATTAGCAATCTAGTTAAGGTTTTGAAATAAAAACCTCAAGATTAATTAAGGTTTTCATCATTTTCATCCATACCATCATTCAAGTAAGCATTTCATGATCATCATAATTCTTTTATATCCATTTTTATGTTATATCATCATTATCATTGCAACAGTGAGTTTTCATAGCCCATTGCATGCGGCATTGTTTCATGATTTACATTAGAACATATCATTCATAATAGGTCACGGTCGAGGTTGCTCTTCATTTCGATATTGCCATTATATCATCATTATCATTACAATGGGTGAGTTTTCATAGCCCGATTTATTCAAAGTTTTACTTATTTCAAACCTACGGGGAGAATACATTGTACATCATTTTATTACGATGCCAAGTATATTAAATTCATTACATTGCTTAAGTTACCTCATTGCCAGTTAAATGTCCCCATTTCATGAACATGAACCGTTAATTTTATAGAAGCGTGAGTGAGTGGATAGATCTATCGAGGGTGACACCTCCATCCGGGTTGGTGGATCCCAACTAGTCATACGGATGCATTTCATGTCATTATCATTATTTGAGTTGTTTGGCAAACACTCTGTTGGGGCGAACATCAGTCAGAGCTTCGGTGTCATGGACTTATAGCAATTGTATCATTTTTGTGGCGACATTGTCATACATAATATATACTTGTGGTAGTCGTATTTAACATTTTCAACAACTCTATGAACTCACTCAACCTTTGTGTTGACACTTTTAGCAATGTATTTTCAGGTAACTAAGGCATTCACTTCATGGCATGCATGTGGACATATCATAGAGTCGCGGTGACGACGCGTCTCACATGGGATTTATATACTTTAAAAACATCGTTTGACTTGTACCAAACTTATTTTCCGCACATAGTAACTTTCATTTGGGACCTATATTTGTAACTATGAATGTTTTTATTAAATCAAGCGATGTATTTTCCAAACGACACTTTAGGTCGCTCAATATAACTGATTGTGATGCTATGACAACAACCCAGGAATTCCATTCACCGCAAAACCGATAATTTGGGGTGTGACAGTAGTCTAAGACATGTAAACACCAAAGGTTCATAAACCATCTTACATCAACTTGGGAGGAATTTAGAAGAACAGAACTTGAAAGAAGATTTGGTTAAAGAGAATGAACCCGAAAGTTCTAAAAAGTCTCAAGAAAAGATCATTCAAGATACCGAGGAGCAAGTTCAAGTTCAAAGAATGCTAGCGATGATCAAGGTCTTGAACAACAAAGTCTTGCTTTTCAAAGTACCTTTAGACAAGAGGTAATAACTCCAAGAGTGTTAGATTTTGAAGAGGAAGCTGGTCCTTCTACAACAGTTATACAAGAAGAAGAGGTTATTCTCAAACCTATTCATTCTGCAAGTGATGATGAGTTCATTGCTACAATTTTAGGAGATTTATCATAACCAAGAGGTGGAGTTATTATTCGAGAAGTACAAGAAGATGAACAACAAAGAACTTCTCAACCTGAAATTGATCCTAAGGATAAAGGTAAAGGCAAGTTGATAGAAACTAAGAAGAAAAAGCTAACTTTGGCAGATCTTAGAGCAATTGAAGTTGCTAGGAATGAAGAAGCTGCTAAAAAGGTCCAAGAAGAACTTGATGCTGAAGTAGAGGCTGAAGTGACTCATGAAAAAGCAATGAATGAAGAAGTAGCTAGGAAGTTACAAGAAGAATTGAATCTTGAATCGATCTTTGAACTATTCGACTACCTACTCCTGTTTCTTTTATGCCTAGAAGACCAAATCTTGCTAAAGAAAGGAATGCCATGATGGCTTATTTGAAAGCTAGAGGGTATAAGGGATTGCAGAAGCTGAATTATGTTGATATGAAAAGACTATATGATGCTGAGAGAGAAGCTTATAAGAAGGATGTTGCAAGCATCAAAGATTATAAAGATGAAGTTACTTGGACTGAAGCTGAAAGAAAGAAAAGTTTGAAAAGAAAAAGGAAAACTGAAGATGATCAACAGTCTTCAAAGAAAGAGAAAGTTGAATTAAGAACTGAGACTAGGGATGAACTAAGAAATTATCTCAGAGTAGTAGATTTTGAATATTCAAAAGAAGATGCTGACATGAAGATGAACAGATCACAGATTAGTGTTTTTGAAGTTGTGAAATCTAAAGATGGAGATTATATGATTTTTCATAAAGAAGATGAAAGCTTCAAAGTTTTCAATAGGCAATGGGACTTATTGCACATTATAGATAGAGTAGATTTAGTCTATTTATATAATGTGGTGAAAGCTTACTTTGAACATAATCCATTAGAAGGGATTGGTTTAGTTTTACATGGTGATCTCATAACCACATGGGAAACTGAATAAGAGAGCACTGATGATATTTGGAAGAATCAAGAAAATTGGGAAATTGTTTGCTGGAGATTCTTTGAAGAGTCTGGAGTTCATGTTTTAGAGCTAGAAAATGGAACAATGATACATATGTTTGCAGACAGAAGATACCCTCTCACAGTCGAGCTCATGAGAAGGATGTTAGAGCATGGAATGGAAGTAGAAGAGGATAATGAAACCGCTCTCATGATCATCAATTTGTTTATAAACCGGACTACTATTTGAGGATGATCAATAATCGTATGAATTTTATTTTAATAAATACTTTTTGATATATCAGTACTTTTATTCAAAGTATCGGCGATCGACAAAGACTTTCATCAAAGTACTGCTTTTGCGTAAATAAACCGATTAAGTGAATTTTAGAAGAAAACTTTTGCTAAGTAATAAATATTTTGAAATAAAGGTTGAATAAATGGTTTTGAGATGGTAACATCAATAGGTTATCAATCCACCATGGTTACAAAAGGATTGGCTAATCCATGAGCAAACGGCTCGTAAAGATATCTCAAATCCTTTTTAGTTGACAACTTGCTAATAAGTTGGATGGTAATCAACTCACCATATCGATAATGTGAAGAGTTGGCTAGCCCACAAGAAAATGGCTTGTGGTAAAGGTCGTGGAAAACCATTATTGGTAATTAGTTCACCATTAGATAGAAGAACTAACTAGTCCGAGAAGCATACTTTTGGTAAAGACAAATCAAATATGTTGATAGTGGTGGTTTGCTAAAAATCATATGGTTATCAATGTACCATGGTCTTACACACCAAAACATTCGGCTACTCCAAATTTAATGGCTTTGGTAAAGAGACTAAAATCCATTAATTTTCGATGATTCACCTCTCACAGGAGTTAACACACCGGAAGTGATGAGAATAGTATGCAACTTAAAGCGAATTAATGTACAAATTGTCATATGTTCTTTGTGTTCTTTGAAAGATGGAGCTTCTTGGATGATGTTGTAAAGAATAAAGATACTTTGATAAAGTGCGAAACTACAATCCTAAGACAAAGACAATCATTCCTTGAAGTTGGAAAAGTGAAAGATTAATCTACAAAAGAACTTGAAGTCAAACAAGTAGAATTCAAGTTAGGGAGGATTGTTGGGATATGAAAGTCTTGAGCAGTTAAAATCTTCAAGATTTACAAAGCATCGCAGAATGGCAAAGAACCGGAGAAAGTCAAAGAGTCAAATCTTGCTAAAGATAAAGTCAAATCTTCGCATATGAAGGTCAAGCATTGCAAGAGTTAAAGAAGCATCTATTCGTTTATGGAAAGTCTTGTAATTCTAGAATAGATTACTTGTTGTACAAGGATACATTATTGTAAACCGACTAGGGTTATCCTTGAGTCTATAAAAGGACCCTAGATTGGCATTAGAGAAACGAATTCACAAGTCTTAGAGTTTTACGATTACAAGTTGTTTTAGAGTTTAGAGTTCGATAATCTTAGAGTTGTTAAAGTATCTCGCATAAGAAGCGATTTAGAGTTATTAATAAAGTTGTTCTTCTTAGATTTATTGAGTAAATTCCGCACTTAATAAAGATTACTCGGTGTTTCATTGTTAATAACTTAGGATTTATCCGAGGTTATTAAACCTTAAACAAGCTAGTTAAGTTAGTTTGGTTAGAGTACATCGATCCAACAAGTGGTGCTTAAAAGATGTAGACGTCTAAAGGTGTGTGTGTGTGGGAACCTAGGCGTAGGGAAAACGCCTAGGGTTTAGTTAGTTAGTGTTAGATCAAGTCTTTGATCTTTATTATAGTTAGTTAGTTAGTTTATGATAATGAAAAACCTTGTTCAAAATAATGTTGATTCTATGTTTGAATATTCCGCTTTCATTATTATGTGTTCCTAGATATAATATTAGACATAGTCTAAGAGCTTTCAACGATCTTTACATGTGGTATCAGAGCCTGGGGCTCGTGATATCTAGGGATCTACAAGGTTTTCTTGAAGAAAAAGGAAGAAAAATTCGAAGCTGTCAAAAATTCGTAATACTTCTCAAAGATTGTTTAAAAACGTCATAACTTTTATTGAACCGTTGGATCGAGCTAAAATTTTTCTCGTGCATCTCAAGATATCCATCTAAAGTTTCACCAAAGGGATTGTCAATTAGAGCTCTCAATCAAAAGTTATAAGTCGTCAAGTCTGCCGCAGAAAATTGTAAGGTTACTACAAGACTTTGTTTTGAAACGATCATAACTTTTTCGTTAACCGTTGGATCGTAACGAAATTTTTGGTGGATGTTCTCTATATACTCATCTAACTTTCCACCGAAGGATCTTCCATCTGAGCTTTTATGTGAAAGTCTTCTTTGAAAGTCTTCTTTGTTTGGATTAAAGTACCGTCGATTTCAAAGTACTTTATGATTCAAGTTTGAAAGTCTCGCCGTGTTTCAACGTCTTCGATGCTTATATAATCTAAATCACGCGAGGTACTTCTTAAAGTCGCTTATGTTCACAAAGTCTGCAGATTTTATTGAAATCTTGCTTCTCAAGAGATTTGGATTTAAGGGGAAGTCAAGCATGATGATTGTTATGATTTTTTGGACGACACACACACAGGTTATTGTTCACACACACAAGGAGTTTGGTTTTTGGTTATTTGTTCTTAAAGGATTTAAAAGGCTCGTATTTGATTTATTGAAGAATTGATTACGAAGAGGATTATTTATCACTTATTTGAAGGTGAAGTGGAATTACTTGGTTTGTTTTCTTATCATATAGCTTGATGAATCTAGCAATGTGTGATTTTTCTTATGATGCTCTATGCACACATTGGCTATCACTTGAAGGAGTTACATTGTAGTGCTCAGTGTCTCATACTAGTTGAGGATTCTTGTCAAGGGATTGCGGTCTACTTATATTTGGTTCGTATAAGTATGGAGTTCCGTGGATAGTAAAAGATTTAAGACACAAGTTTGGGAAATTCTACTTCTTCATCAAATTCGTTATACTCGGTTTTCTTCACAAGTAATCATTACATAAAGCATACAGATTTTGAAGAATCAGTTGATCTACATGCATCACTCAAGGGGAAGTGTTTGATTTTTACTATTGTTGATCATTATTACTACTGCTAGTTGAAGTTTTCTACTGTTTTGGATCCATTTTTCCTATGGTGCGTAATGGTGGGTGATTTGAAGCATTGGAAGTATGATATTGGTTCGTGGTGGTCAAGATCCTTATTTGCATACGTTCCCTATTTGTTGATAACAAAAAGGGGAAGAGATGTTTGAGTGACATGTTTAAGTCAAGGGAAGATTGTTTCATTTATGGTGAGATTTAATTATCTCAACTCGCTACTTAGTCTAGGAAGTTCGTACAAGAATTGTATTTGTTTTGTCATCATCGAAGACTTCTTAATTCCAAAACCATAACAATAATTATGCTCGACTTCCCTTAATTCCAAATCTCTTCGAGAAGCAAGACTTTCAATAAAATCATAAAGACTTTGTGAACATAAGCAAGTACTTTAAGAAGTACCTCATGAAAGATTTAGGTTATATAAGCATCGTGAGACGTTGAAACACGCAAGATTTCAAACTTGAATCAAAGATTTCTGAAATCGACAAGCTTTAATCCAAACAATGAAGATTTTCAGAAGATTTCACATAAAAGCTCGGATGGAAGATCCCTTCGTGGAAAGTTAGATGAGTATATAGAGAACATCCACCAAAAATTTCGTTACGATCCAACGGTTAACGAAAAAGTTATGATCGTTTCAAAACAGTGTTGTTGTAACCTTACGAAAATTTTTCAGTTTCTGCAGCAGACTTTGACAGCTTATAACTTTTGATTGAGAGCTCTAATTCACAATCCCTTCGGTGAAACTTTAGATGAATATACTGAGATGCACCAGCAAAAATTTTAGCTCGATCCAACGGTTCAATAAAAAGTTATGCCTTCTGGAAAGCAGTCTTTGCGGTATTACTAATTTTGATGACTCGAATTTTCTTCCTTCTTCTTGAAAAAACCTTGTAGATCCCTAGATATCACGAGCCCTGTGCTCGATACCACATGTGAAGATCGTTGAAAGCTCTTAGACTATGTCTAATATTATATCTAGGAACACATAATAATGAAAGCGGAATATTCAAACATAGAATCAACATTATTATGAACAAGGTTTTTCATTATCATAAACTAACTAACTAACTATAATAAAGATCAAAGACTTGATCTAACACTAACTAACTAAACCCTAGGCGTTTTCCCTACGCCTAGGTTCCCACACACACACACCTTTAGACGTCTACATCTTGTACGTACTTAAAAAACTAATGACCCTATGTCTCTTTATATACTAAAGACATCTAGGGTTTACAAGAGGAATCATAATACAATTAGGAAACTAAATATTCTTTTAAGCATATCTTCTAGAATCTTCCAAATCCTCCATCTTTTTGTAGTTTCCCTTCTTGTCACTTTAAGTCCTTCATGTTTCATTCTTCTTGTTTTGTATCATCAAATCTATAATAGACCCAACAGAGAAAGACGTGGAGACACATGAACAACGAAGAGGACCTGATGCAGACAACAACAACATAACATCACCATATCCACACCAGAACAAAGAACAAAGATAAATGAAGACGTCAATGGTGAAAACTTCAAAGAAAAACAAGATCCTCACACTAGGGAGATTGTTAGAATCAAGGCACTTCTTCTCACAAGAAAGAAGAATGTCAGAAGACGTCAAAGCAACTGCTATTACATCAACACCAACAACTTTTCAAGATTGCTGTAGTCACCTATTAATTACCAACACTTAGGAGGAGATTGTTGGAATCACTCCTAACTTGTACTTCAAGTGTTAGTAATCAATATGTAATAGGTTTCTTAATTAGGCTTTTATGTTAGTTATAAATGGCAAGGCTTATGTAGAAAGCCCATAGGCCTTGGCCCAAGCCCAATAAGAAAGGAAAGGACTAGACATGTTGCGCTAGTTCCCTTCCCTATATAAACTCATGTAAACCTTCATTGGAAGGTTGGTTGTTCACTTTCACTAATATCATACGCTTATCCTTTCACATATTCATACAAGTATATTGTGTGTAGTGTTCATCCGATCTTTCTCATCTATACTTCTTACATATTGATGCTTGTGTTATATTATGGTGACCTAACAAAAGTAAAGTAAAGAAAAGATAGAACTATGACACAAGTATTTATAGTGGTTTGGCTACAAGGACACCTTCCTTACCCTACTCCACTCCCCGAGTACCTAACTCGAGAGTTTGTAAACACTAAGTCAACAAGCTCCTTATCCGGCAGAGAAGCCACGCAAAGTTGCTTACACTTTATCTGGTATAAAGCTAAATATCAGATCTTTACAATGGTAGAACCAACCCAAAACATCAATCTATCAATACAAGTTTATAGAACAATGAAATGAATGATCAACTAGAATCAAGTTTGAGATTTAGTGATGATGATGAATACTAGCAATACTTCTCATGAAGCTTGAGAGTCTTGTATGCAAACATAGTGATCTTGTCCTTTAAGAAGAACTAAGAAGAATCACCAAAATGGAAGTAAACTATGACTTTGATCTAAAGATCAAGGTTAGTATGATGCAATGAGAGAATATAAGAGAGTATGCATGAGATAGTTGAGAAACAATGAAGAAATGGCCTTATAGTTATAGGCAAAAATGCCTCTAATCTCACGGATCCGGCTGATCCCTTTCAAAAGGGATCCAGCCAGTGCAACCCAAGGGATCCGGCCTACTGGTTTGATAAATCCAGATTTTGTCTTAAAAAATATTTTAAGATCTTATGTAATCTTGCAAGATATGCCCAAATCTAGCAAGATATACTCAAATCTAACAAGATATCCTCAAGATATCAATGAGGTCATGCATGAGGTAATAATACATTTTAGTTATGCTTAAAATGAATGTGTAAGTAACTTTGTTTACTTGAAAAATGTATAGTTCTTATAAACATGATTTTGATGAGTTGGAAAGCCATAGATTTAAGAACTTATGCATGTTAGTTTTACTTGAGATGATTTTACGTTTATTATCGACAAAACGTAAAAAGATCGAAAAATATAAATAAATTTTTTTTGGCTTATTTGTTTTAACACACTTAACTTCCTCTTTTTGTACATGGCATAGACTTGCGTAATCTGTTGACACCTTTGAAGTTATAATGCTTGTAATTGGTGTTGGTAATATCATGCTATAGCACCTTGGTCCACCACTCTATATTACCAACACCAATTACAAGCATGATAACTTCAAAGGTATAAACAGACTACGCAAGTCTATGCCATGTACAAAAAGAGGAAGTTAAGTGCAATAATAGCAAACCAGATCAAATATGGACTTGGTGAATATCAAACAAGAACCCAAGACTAAACAAGTGGTTGGTTGGGCTCATCTCTATACAAAAGTTGGACCTCCTCCTATATGAAAGACTAGTGGTGAAGATAGCTAATAATTCTAATTAAGTATATGAGATAGAAATCCAGTTAAAAGAGATAAATATTAGAAAAAACACACCGGGTGGGTAAGAAAAATACTGGGTAATGCGTAGAAGAGAAATGTTGTTGGTATTTTATTTTTTTATTTTTTTATATAGAAATATAGACTCCACCAGGTGGGTAAAAAATACCTGGGTAAAAAGCCCACCAAAATCCCCAATCAAGATTCAACATTTGGATTGAGTTGTTTGCTCTGCTATGATCAATAAAATACATTCATACTAGTCATCATATAATCCAAATCAGAAGGAAATTACAATCGTATTATTAATTATCCATGACATACAATCATACTAGTGATCATATAATTCAAATCAGAAGGAAATTTCAATTATACTATTAATCATCCATGACATAACATAATAAAACAAGAAAAAAACATATTATCAGAACATCAAGAGACAGATAACCCCATCATCCATATAAGTTTCTTCTACTTTTGTTTCTTTTTGGCATTCCTGTCCTTCACTGGCCATATGTCGTGGGCTTCATCACCTTCTAAAAATATTAAAAGAACAAAAAACTAGTAAATAAATAAATACCACGGATTTATACATACATACATACATACATACATACATATATATATAAAGAAAAAAGAAAAAAACTTACCAAGTTGCACTTAGAATTGTGTTTTTGGATCTCAAGAAAATTTACAGTGCTTGCACTTATAGGTTTCACCATCTTTCTTGTTATTATTAGCAATGGCTTTCTTGTTACCAGCAGAACCAGTCAGCTTGTTGTTGTTCTTCTCCATTTTGTAATAAAAAACAATAAGCATGATTTGTTCTTTCATTTTGAAAGCTATATAATAACATGATATATACCAGGTTGCTGTAGCAATCAAGGGAATACTGGAAACACTATATTATCAGATTCAATGAATTATAGAGATTACAATACATTAAATAAAAATGGACTAACCTAGCCTAAATGCTAAACGGGCCTGAACCAACGGGTCGGGTCAATAGGGCCTTTATTATCTAACAACCCCTCTCAAACTCGTAATGCTACAGCGGTAAACATTGAGAGTTTTCCAAACATAAAATAAACTAAAACTGAAAAACAAAAGATAAACGGAGTGTCCCAGAGTGCAAACTCGGTGCTAGACGGAGTTTCAATCCAATGCAATCCAAATTGTAATAAGGCAACAACAGTCAAGTCTGAAACATACGGACCAAAGTCATTGCAGAGCAGCATAATTACGAAGATGAACGGGAGCAGATTCAAGCAGACATATGCAGATTCAGACAGATGCAGATTCAGATAGATGCAGACAGGTAGATTCAGGCAAACAGGTGCAAATAGACAGATGCAGATAAAATCAGGCGGAACCAGATGCATAACCACATGTGAAATCGGACGAAACCAGAACATGTTGTTAATGTCGAGATGCTGCACATAACTACGCAAGACATAGTCGGATTAGTTAATACTATAACATCACCACCACCAACATAAAACCACTCACCAAAACCAATACAACGAAACCATATTATCTAACGATACCAATGCCGATACCGATACCAATCAACAACAATACTAACGTCATTACCAATTTCCGATCCAAGCCAATTCCAATTCCAATATGAAACCAATATCGAACCAAATCAAACAACAAGATTTCCGAGTACCAGAGAAACACCGCTGAACTAAAACGACACTAGTTTACCACTATAGAAACAAAATAAAGAAGAGTTGCTAGACCCTCATTAAACGAAATCAAAACTAAGCCACGGTAGAAGAATATAACCTACTAATATAATCCAAAACCTTGAAATAATACCAATGGACATATGAATCAACAAAACAAAATAACAATTAATTACTTTATCAAGTAGGGTCTGACCAATTAATTATTTTCCATTCGACATTAATAAGGATTTAAAAGGTACACTTTTGAGGGGTCATTTAAGCCCTTAATCGACCACTTTTGTATCCGTTACTGCTTTATTTCGTTCATTTTCATTTTTTAGGTCTCTTGAAGGCAAATTGCTGGAATGACACCTATTCGGACGAAAAGGCGCGAATATATGAAGAAAATGGCCAAAGTCAAGAATCAAGACACTCAAGCTGCTGGAATAGAAGGTGACGGCGTCACAGCCAAATGGCGAAGACGTCGTAACACGTTTTGAGACGACTCAGAAGCCAAATTTCTATTTTACACTTGACGGCATCAGCTTTTAAAGAGTAGGGCGTCACAACTCAGACGGCCTAGATTTGGATCCCGACGACGTTAGAAGATGAAGCCGACGGCGTCACAACCATAAGGTAACGCCGTTAAAAGTTGACGTGGCCAAGACGAAAACCTAATGGCAAGAATCGACGCGTCACAAATAAAGAGCGACGTCACGCATATTGTAACTCTATATATAGAATTGAATTTTCGAATTTTAGAGAGGTAGTTTTGTGGAGTAAAACCTAAACCGAACTTTGGCTGTCTTCAAGATCTTAGGGTTCCATACCCTATTTTACAACAAGATAAGTGATTTACTTCATTAATTCAATTATGTCTTCAATTGTTTGTGTGTATGCTTGCATGTTTTCCATGTCCGGCTAATTTACTTGTGTGTTTGCTTAGATCTATGAAACATAGGTATTGAATATTGCTTGGTTATCTCTTATCTTAATTGCGATTGACCTAGTATTGCGATAGGTCATTCGTTGTGTTTTTAATGCTTGAGTAATCTTTGTGAACATTAGTTTATAATCACCTAGAGTTATTGTAGGCTAAACATCCAAAGGTAACCTTAGAGTTAGTTTATGAATCCTAGAGATTTCGTAGGCAATAACCTTAAGGTAGTCTCAAAGAGTTAGGGAAAAACGCATACCCTACGACCTTAGAAGACACAACGCGTTAAGAATAAGGACGTGACAATTCAACCATCAATAGGAGATAACTAGGGAGTAATAGCATCTAGGTAAACACATTTTTAATCATCATAAGAGCACACAATAATAGACATAGACTACACTCACCTTAGTTTAGATAATTAGATAAGTAGAGTAATCGGTAGAAATACCACCCCCCAAATCCAATACCCCAAGATTCGTACCGTTCAATTTTCTAAAAAAACATAAAAAGGATAAAAAATAATCTTCCTCAACCCCAACCTTAGCGTAGTAATTTCTAACTAGCATTTCTATTCCTCTAGAGAATGATATCAATTCCCGAGGCTTACCCTAATACTACACTACAACGATTAGGTTCACTGCCTAGGGTGTTGAAAAACTTGCTCGACGAAAAGGAAGTTCCTTTGACCCCGAACGCGCTGTATGCCAGCGATCAAGTTTTGGCGCTGCCGGGGAATAGAATAGCTAGTTAGGAGTCCACCTCGTTTAGGTTCCCTTGCTTGATTCTTATCAAGTAAGCTTTTTTCTCATATTTAGCTTCCTCATAGTCTATCCCCCTTCTTTGTGACCTTTGTTCGTAAAACCCATCACTCATGTAACACCCCCAAAATATCGCAGCGGAAGATTGTGTCACTGGGGTGCTACTTCATAATACAAAGTACAAGTTATTGAAAACGACCTCTAAATGAGACGTTTTGAAAAGTTACCATTCGATTGATAAATTCAGAGTTACAAACATGAGGTCCCAAAGTATAATATATACTGTTTACAAAATGTTTCGAATGGTAAATGATGAAAACATAAGCCTTATGACCTGAGATAAACATGCTAAAAAGTGTCAACGCAATGGTTGGTGAGTTCATAGAGTTTGTTTAACATGTAAAGATTTTAAAGAACGTTCACAAAGCAAAGGCATTGTAAATCCACTCAGTTGCAAGTCCCGCCCATACAAAACTTGTAACCTGTGTGTTCACAACCCATTGCATAAAATAAAAATCGTACGTCTGGTAGTAAAGTACACGCGGTCAATATAGTTCTCAATAAGAGCACCTAGTATATAATAAATAAAGACTGCTCCGAACAAGGGAGACTTTATAGTGCTGCTCCGAACATGGGAGACTTTGTATTGCTCCACCAATAAGGCGAGACTTTGTATTGCTCCGTTCACATAGGGAGACTTTAGAACGCTCCATCAATAAGGCGAGATTTTGTATTGCTCCGTTCACATAGGGAGACTTTGCACGCTCCACCAATAAAGCGAGACTTTTAGGTCATAGCACGTACGGTTCAATAAGGTCAAACAAGTCATAAGTTCGTAATTAAGTTCAAGAGTTTAATTCAAGTTCAAAAGTTCAAATAATAGTGTTCATAAAATAGTAGTCAATTTAGTCGAGTATGATTAATTACTCACTAACATAAGTAGTGAAACAACAGTTATTTAAGTTTATATAAGTGTAAAGTAAAAGCAAGTAGTTGAGCATGTATCTCCCCCGAAGAGTTTATAAAATAATTAAACGAGTAAAAGTGGGACTACGAACTCACCTTAATAAATGTGATATCAAATGTATAACGAATCGATGGATAAGCCGAGAAACCTCTACGCGCAACCTAGAATATGATGTTGTGTCTTAGTTTCTAAAATATCGATGTGAATGTATAAACATGTCTTATATAGTTATTACATCAATTATGCTTGGATACTTAACATTTGTGAAGTCGTATAAGTGTTTACGTTTCGTTTATTTAAGTTTTCCCCGTCTAAATCTACCCGTTACTTCTAAACCGTAAATGATAACGACTCGATTTTTATGTCCTCGGAAAGGTAATTGATAGTACTAAACAGATTAGTGGTCCCTACTTCCCCAGAAATTATTTAACTAATGTGAAATTACCAATTTACCCTTGAATGTACTAGTTATTTCAGTAAGTAGCAAACTGTCTCACGGTTTTGGTCATAAGTATAGTTCTACAACTCCGTTTAATGCACGGCCAGCGGCCACGTTCAAGTTAGGGTGTTAGCTACAACTTTTATTCTTTGATCAACAGTTGGTTATATGCAAGTTTTATGAGTTTTACCCGTTTGAAATTTGTTACTCAGTTTTGGACACGTTTAGCCATTTTGGCTCTAGTTTATTCATCGGGATGAGTTACGGCACGAGCCACCCGGAGAAACGACCACAAGACATCGATCTATAATCCTATGTTATTACCTAAGTTTCTCAGTTCACGAATTTTACCCAGTAATTACGTTTACAGCCCCTGTTCAGTTTCTGTGTTGCAAATCTAGTCCTTTCGACGGTTTCTAGTGTTTTAGTCCATTTATCCAAGCACAATCAAGTATAATAAGCATATAGAACATATTAGATATATGAAATACTAGTATTTACTGAAATCAAAGGTAAGTATAGTAGTTTGCTTACAATCCTTGTGATGAAACAAATCAAGAACCAAGAACTAGGACACTAAAACCTATAGCTTCAACCAAACCCTTTGCTTCCAATTCTTTTATCCATATTGCTAACCCTTGCTAAGCTTGATCTAATTCTTGTATAAACCTTATAATCTCAGCCCCTTAAACCTTGTATAACTTCTAATTCAACCATGGGATCATGAAACAAACTTAAGATTAATGTATAGAACATTAAGGCCTTGAACTTTGGTATGTCACTTGAAGTATGAAGATCAAGTATGGAAGGTGCTTGTATTTGGAATCAAGAGAGGAAAGAAGACATGGATGAACCTTAGGGTGCGTTTGGTAGAGAGAAATTCAGAGAAAAGAAATGAAGTAGAGAATAGAATCTCAGAGAATAGAAATCAGTAGAGAATTTAGATGAATTCTAGTGTTTGGTAGTAACAGAGACTTGACCCGAGAAATAAGCCATAATTTTTTTTTCCAGTGTTGATGATTATTTTGTTTGACAATATTTTCTTTGATAAGAAAATCATAACAAAAAAAATGGAAAAACTACTTATGAACTATCAATCCACCATAACCTCGTTTGATGATATATAAGCCTTATATTAAAAATTAGCAATCCAAACAATTATGAAACACCCTAACCTTATTCAATCAAGAAGATCAACATATAATTTCATTTCAAAAACAAGAATTTGCATAGTGACGATTGGTCTCGTAATTAGGACCTAAAAATTCAACTCGTTGATTGAATTTCTTCTTGTCCACACCAAAGAACAACCATAATAAAGACATGTTCCTTTTCAAAAGATTGATCTATTAAATATGATTGTAAATCAACAAATGCTCCATCACCGTGAACTAACAAAACCAATTATAAAGATCAAACAATTTAATGACTCTCAATCAATACCGCACCATCACATAAAAAAATTGAAACTCATAAACAAAAAAGTAAATTTGAGATCTTCATCGAATAAGATTAAAGTTACAGATCTTAACAATCCTAATAATGGATTGATTGTTGATGATTAGACTAAAAACATTGATGTGAAGCAAAGAAATCAAGGAGACGTCGAAGGCAACCATAGGGTGAAGACAACCGGATAAATAGCCGGTGATAAATTAACCAGAAAAGGGGGAGAGGATAGGCTAGGATTTTGGGTGATTTGATAAGAATTGTGTATTGTGTGAGGCTCACCTGCTTTTATTTTAATCATTTGTCAAACAAAAACAAAAAGCATATCGAGATATCCCATTTCAACAGCAAATCAGATGGAAATGAAAATACAAAGGAACGAATTCTCGAGAAATTCCAACTCTCCGCTTTTCTATTTCTCTGCTTAACCAAACAGGAGAAACTAGCCCATTTCCTTTTCTCTAGCTTCAACTCTCCCTACCAAACACACCCTTAGTGTGTAAAAATGGAATGATAAGTGAGACTAGAGGAGATCATATAAGACTTTGATACTAGGTTACTTAGTATGTTGTATAAACACATGTATGCTTCTAAGCTCATCAAGGCTTATCACAAGCCAACCAGGCTTGTGACTTAGCATAAAATTTCGTTCATGCTCTATCATGGATGACTAGGTATGAATTTTGATAATATCTTGCTTTTACGGAGTGAGTTTTGGTCTCGTTAATCGCTAACCGTAAGTCGTAAAGTCACGAAACTAAAGACCGGGAATCCTAAAAATATGAAACTTATAAATATGTTAAAACTTATCAGTATACTCAATATAAGCATATTAAATGAGTGATAAGTTCTATTGGGTTGCTTAAACGCTGCTAAAACTGGAAACGCGGGTCTAAAACGCGCAAATCGCATAAAACGCAAAACTGGAAAACGTAAAATTCCAAAACTTATGAAAATGTCACGGAAGGTGAAAAACTTTTATTTCTCTTGTTTGTAATGTTTTGGATATATCGGGATGCCTAAAGGTCGCTTAAACCTAAAAGTAAATATTAGACGCGGTTTCGTGAAATTTGCAAAAATGACCCGATGAGTGCCAAATTCTTGGGTTATCAGTAAAATAGTTTAATTTACGAGAATGTGAAATAAAAATTTCGGAAATGAATAGTAAAAGTGAATAGTAAAATTTTAAAATAACCTTTCAAAGTCGCAAACTAACTTCAAAAATGATGAATAGTAATTTGTGAATAGTAAATTCCCGAGATGAATAGTAAAATTTTCAAAGTTTGAGAAATGACCTGAAATTTCGAATTGTTACAACTCACCATGATTCGCATATTTCGCCGAAGAGTCTTCACACTACCCTCCCCCAATCCTCCTCCCAATCCCAAAATAGAAAACGCAATCCCACAAAACCCTTCACCCGTTCACCACTTTGGAAATCACCTAGGGCATAATGAAATAAATTAGCAACAACATAGTCCTTTCTATGACTCGGATTCCGATGAGGAGTTTGACTATGGTGAAGCACTTGATAACGGGGAGGTCATCGATGAAGTTAATTTTGAAATGGAAGAAGACTTCTCCTAATGTTTTGACCCTAGGTGTAGAATTGAGGCTAATGGCCCCTTTAACATGCAATTCCCTTGTAAGATAGGATTTGAAAGTTTTGATGCTAACTTACACTCATTCTTACCTTTAAACTTAATCTCAAGAAATCTATATAACAAAATAAAGGTAGAAGAATTAGCCTATCAAGGGGATAATGTTGTTGATGCGGTCACTTACTTGGATGTGTTTGTCGGAAGTTTTGCCTATGTGGTTGAATTCATGGTCCTAGAAGATTTAGGATAATTCATTGATGGAAGTCTTACTCAAATTATATTTGGAACAAACTTTAAGAGAATGACTAGGTTGAATGAATGGATGATTGATGGTCTAATCACATTCTCTGATGGAGTTGAAGATTTTGTCTATCAAATGCCCCGTACACATCCTAGGTTTAAGCACAAAGATATAGAGGCATGCAATTGGATGGCTCCCATTTCGATACTTAGTGAGAGAGATAAACAACAAGGACTTAGGCATACTTATGAAAAAAAATGAGCGATACTATAAAAAAATGCCTAGAGTTAGGAGATGATTACAAGAAGAGCGAGAAAACATTGGAATGGCTTAGGTATGGGCACGTAAGCGTGCACGAGACCACGTAGGGGCACAACTTCGAGTCTAGCTACAAGACTCATAAATAAAGAAAAGCGTTTCGTGGGAGGCAACCCATGCTTAATTGTTTGCTTGTTTGTGTGTCGTATATGTTTTATTGATTGTTTATTCTCATGTTTGAATTTGTAAAAATGCTTTATTTTGTCTTTAACCTCGTCTTAATTACATATAAAGGTATTTTACAAAAGGGATAAGTGTAGGGAGGATTACACACGTGAACATGAGAATTACGATTATTAAAAAGATATACATGTGTGTTTGTTTGAGTCAAATTCTTGTATCGAGTCATAATGGATGTTTTGCAGAAATTTTTCCGATTCTAAAGATATAAATTTTCCGAATTTCTTCCGTAAAATCGCAGACCAGTTTGTCAGGATAACTGACGGCTGTGGTCGCAACCGGATGGCGTCGGCAGGAGTAGAAACGACTTCTAACTTTTCTCGCTTTTTGTGCTACTTAAAATTTTTGGAATTTTCCAAGTCTTAATTTTCCGAAAACCTCAGAAACATCCATTCCACAAGCATTATATCCTAGTTTAGTAGAGTCATATATATAATGTTACACGATTTTACGCGAAAGTTTCGTTTGTTTTCTTCAAGTGCAGGTGTTTTATTTATCAAGAAGAAGATACATAAGATTGATGGAGCTTTTCACGATACATTCTTCTTGGAGAAGGATTTAACCACTACTTCACACGGATCCTTCCGAGCTAATCAGGGGAATATTAGTTTCTTTCGTTTTTTACCTTTCATTATCATAACTTTGATACTTTTGGGGAACATTGGGGACAATGTTCAGTTTAAGTGTAGGGAGGAAAAATAAAACGGGAACTTTGAAACTATGCTTATCCTTGACTATTTGTCTTGTCCAATTTCATTTGTGTAATAAACCATGAGAAATATCGATTAGGGTAATTTTGGCACCAAATTTAAAATTTTTCATGACATGTAGGAGTGGGCCTTTAGTCTTAATAAAGCGTCTCATGGATAGGAAGTTATATGACTAGCACAAAACCCTTTACCACTTAAATTCCACCCAAAATGTGAGATCGCCCTTAGATTTGTATGAATTAAAGCATTCCACTTTAATGCTTCGAGTGTACCGTAGTATAATAGATTCTAGAACTTGTTTTGTGATGCATTCCGAGATCGCTAGTGAGATTACACTTGTGTAGTTAGGAATAACTAAATGATAAGAGGCATTAGGATAACCCTTGTTTAATACCCGTATTATAATTACTTCTTCCACATCGGTTGAGTAATTCCCTCACACCCTTGCGTTGTACTCATCTCTAGTACACGACACCCCTAGCTAACCCCTCAGAGCCTATCATTTTCGCGGTTCTCGTGATGTTTCGGTTTTTCGGAATATCAATGAAGTGCATTGTTTACAATCCACCCCCAAATGTACACCCAAATCGACTTAGCCTACCTTGTATGCACTCACTTTTAGTGCATTATTGTTATCATACTAAACCCTTAGTTCAATTATCTAGTTGCTTGCATAAGTTGCTAAGTCGAGTCATATCCTTTGTACACAGCTTTGGGACGATTGGGACTCATGGAAAAGTTAAATTTTATGGAATGACGGAAGGAACGTTAAATTCAAATTCCCTTTATTTACGTAATAATGTACTCAAAGTGTTTTGATCTTTTCAATTCGGGTCAAATTAGTGTTAGAGTAATAAAAACTCAAGTGTAGGATGTGCCTATAAACCCTATTATTTTGATGTTATCGAGAGGATGGTAGAGTAAAAGTGTATCAAAAAAAAAAAAAAAAAGAAAAGAAAAAAAAAGTGGTTAAAAAAAAAAAAAAAAAAAAAAAAAAAAAAAAAAAAAAACGGCTACCATCCTACATCTATCTTTAAATTTATGTTTATTTGTTTCAATTTATCTAGAGTTTAGAGTGTCGAGTCTTAGCTTAGCAACGCCATTCTTCTCATGCTTGTAACATAAAGATTTTTGACTTGTCACCACTAAATCGCCTATCCCACCAAACCCTTTGTTTCCCTACCGTAAGCCTAACGTTACAACCCTTTAAAAGACCTCTTGGATAGTTTTTTACTAGGTGCTTACGCCCAAAAGCGATGGAGGTTTGATCTAGTCTCAAGCCTATGGTAATCTATGTACTAGGACCGGTTAATGAGTGTTTATCTTCCATTTCCAACTTGATATATTTCATATACACTAGAGAGATGAGAGTATCTAAACACCACTTGTGAGGTGCTAGTATGTAATTTCCGTGCTTGTTATGACTTTTGCGGGGCTTATACGTGTTATGAATTGCTCTAAACTAATGCTTCATGACCCTAACTTATAAATTAATTGGCTAAAAGCACATTTGTTTGAGGACAAGCAAATACCAAGTGTATGGATATTTGATAAGGAATTAAAGGTACACTTTGAGGGTCATTTAAGCCCTTAATCGACCACTTTTGTATCCGTTATCGCTTTATTTCGTTCCTTTTCACTTTTAGGTCTCTTGAAGGCAAATTGCTGGAATGACACTTATTCGGATGAAAAGGCGCGAATATATGAAGAAAATGGCCAAAGTCAAGAATCAAGACACTCAAGTCGCTGGAATAGAAGGCGGCGCCACTGACCAAATGGAGACGCCGTCGCAACACGTTTGAGACGACTCGAAGCCAAATTGCTATTTTGCACTGACGGTATCGGGTTTTAAAGAGTAGGCGTCACAACTCGGACGGCCTAGATTTGGATCCGACGGCGCCGAAGATGAAGCCGACGGCGTCACAACCATAAGGTGACGCCACAAAGTTGACGCGCCAAGACGAAAACCTAATGGCGGCGATCGACCGCGTCACAAATAAAGAGTGACGCCGTCGCATATTGTAACTCTATATATAGAATTCAATTTTCGTAATTTTGAGAGGTAGTTTTGTGGAGTAAAACCTAAATCGAACTTTGGTCGTCTTGGGGCAAGATCTTAGGGTTCCATACCCTATTTTACAACAAGATAAGTGATTTACTTCATTAATTCAATTATGTCTTCAATTGTTTGTGCGATGCTTGCATGTTTTCCATGTCCGCTAATTTACTTGTGTGTTTGCTTAGATCTATGAAACCTAGGTATTGAATATTGATTGGTTGTCTCTTATCTTAATTGTGATTGACCTAGTATTGCGATAGGTCATTCGTTGTATTTTTAATGCTTGAGTAATCTTTGTGAACATTAGTTTATAATCACCTAGAGTTATTGTAGGCTAAACATCCAAAAGTAACCTTAGAGTTAGTTTATGAATCCTAGAGATTTCTTAGGCAATAACCTTAAGGTAGTCTCAAAAAGTTAGGGAAAAACGCATACCCTACGACCTTAGAAGACACAACGCGTTAAGAATAAGGACGTGACAATTCAACCATCAATTGGAGATAACTAGGGAGTAATAGTATCTAGGTACACACATTTTTAATCATCATAAGAGCACACAACAATAGACATAGACTACACTCACCTTAGCTTAGTTAATTAGATAATTAGATAAGTAGAGTAATCGGTAGAAATACCAACCCCACAAATCCAATACCCCGAGATTCGTACCTTTCAATTTTCTAAAAAATAATAAAAATAATCTTCCTCAACCCCAACCTTAGCGTAGAAATTTCTCACTAGCATTCCTATTCTCCTGAGAATCGATATCAATTCCCGAGGCTTACCCTAATACTACACTACAACGACAGGGCACCGCAATGGATTCGCTTTGCCATTCGGTTTGGAGCATGCCGAAGCGGCATGAGTGTCGCCTCCATTTCGCTCGACGCGGCATGAAGAGAGGAGATCAAATTCGGCAAAGTTTGCCGATTCTACATGGGAAAAAAGATCCGTTGGTGCATTGAATGCGAGGCTGGTTCTATTCGGATTTTAAATAATACCAATGTTAATATTCACATGCATGGCTTTTGTAACTTGGCTTGTAGGAAACTGCTTTGGTGCAAGTTATTGTCCTTGGGTTGAAAAAAAGAAAACAGAGTCATGGTGAGGAAGATGACATCTTTGTGTAATATTCACTTTAGACCCTAGCGTTAGTAGATTTAACACTTTTATTCTTACATTTTAGTTTTATTCTTAAAGATTTCATACTAACAAAATAAAACATTGTGATAAATCTTTATATACACTCGATTACCTATTTAAGTATAAAAAGAAAAAAAAAAAAAAAAAAGATGAGGTATGAGTTAAGCGCCACTAAAAATCTATTATTGGGTATGAGGTGAGATGGAGGATATTATTGGTGGGTGATTAGGCATGAAAAAAAATGTTAGGCGTGGCCACAAGAGTCTTTGCAGGTTCACTTGCTCAGAGTGTTGAAAAACTGTCGACGAAAAAGTTCCTTTGACTCGAACGCGTTGGCGTATCAGGCATACATTCATTCATAGATATCCAATATTCAAATCCAATCAATACTTAAACTGCAAAAGTCGGCGGCGACAAGGAACAATTTTTGTCTATATATAATACTCATGTAACGTACCAATTAGCGATTGAAGTTCCAGCAACAATGTTTTTTAAAACATTCGATCCCAATTAAAATGAGCCTAAATACCTTTTTTTTTTCTTTTTACCTGACAGCAAAATGTAACGACAACCGATTAAACAACGAGATCCTTCCGGTCCACCGACAGTTAGCCGATGACCGGATAATGATAATACTTGGTGACTTGTACCTAGAGCTCTAATACCATGGAGCAATCAAGGGAATACTGAAAACACTATGTTATCAGATTCAATTAATTACATAGATTATAACACCTTAAATAAAAATGGGCTAACCTAACCTAAATATTAAACGGGCCGAAACCAACAGGTCAGGCCACATCTGACAGTTGCAATAGATACAAGTTCATGGTATTTTGAATTTTTTGAATTGCTAAATGGGACGCACTTATATGTCCTTGTCTCAAACTACATACCAGACATAAATAATGGCATTATAATCTTTAATTCCACTCCACCCACCTAGCAAAAACCATACATACAGTGATTCTGAATAGCAAGCCAAACACTTAGTTCGCTTTCAGAATTAGTATTGATGCACATAATTCGATTTCTTGCATTTTGTGGGTTCCTGCCAGTAATAACCTCACTTTAGTTTACACCATGATTCATAAAACATGTGGAATTTAAGATTTTGGTCATGTCGTTAGCAACTTTGTTTCACTTAATAAAATTGCATAAACATGTTCTTTCTCTTAATAAATTACTTAACAAGTTTAGAGTAACGCATTTTATATTTAAGGTTAATAGCTACTCCGTATTAGCTAAGTCCTCATGCACAACATATAAGCTCACATGGGTTCTCACTAAGACCAAATTAGCACTAGAGAGAGTAACCCATCAAGCTTACATATCCCGGTTCATTTTACTCCTTTTCGACGTGAGATTGAATTTGAACTTGCTAACACCTAATGACGGTTTGTTGTTGGAAAGAAAAGATGAAGCATTGAATGTCTCTGATTTGGCAGGGGGGAAAGAAATTTATATATTGAGACTAGCAAGGCCTCTAATATTGCAATGAAATTGACCTCAAGTGTATATAGAGATGTTATAAATCTTTCCATCTTGTCCATTATAACAAAATGGCTGAAAGATACATTCGACACTGGGTGGGGAATAACTGAGCAATGTCTACAACTGTGGCGAAAGTGACAAGACGGCGACTAGCATAGTTTGCCATTTTTAACTTGAGAACCATATCACTCTTAATGATCTCATCTAGTCAGTGTTAACATTAATAGTGTGTCGCAAGACATCCAACATATTACATATATATTGTATTTGCATTGATATGGCCAATTTATTTGGTTTCGGCTGAACCATCACAAAACAATCATAAGAACATCCGATTTGGGTGGTTCAATCATTCAATGAATCAAACTATATGTGTGCAGAAGTGTACCGATACTTATAACCAGATAATAACATGTACAACTCGTGCAGACCGTGCTCCTTAATGCTTGTTTATTCTCTAGATCTATTCAAGCCTAAATGTTTAACATAAGGCTTATATCAAAATGCTTTATCAGGCACCTTAGGCGCAAAATGTCATAAAAATGTGAAATGTGATAGATATATTGCAGAAACAATGTCTTATAAATAGTAAAGAATCACTCATTATCTTTTCTTCTATTTTGGAAAGAATATATTTGCTGAAGTGGGAAACAAGGAACAATTGAACATTGTGCACTTTTACATATTCCTATTCAATGCTACTTTTATTGCAAAATAACAGGAACACTTTATGAGCTGCCTCTGTTTGGAAGCAATGCTAAAACAAAAACAAGATGTCAAAAGCAGACTTAACAATTAATTAAAAACATCTTTTGTGAATTTCAAGTATATGTATGTAACACCGCTTTCTAAATGTCAACCTGAAGCTTAATAAATATATCCTATGAATATATGCTTTTTCCTACTTTGATGAGGTGAAACATCTTATGAACTGCTGATTTATCGACGGCAGCCATTTGATATTGCCATGAAACTCAACCCTCAAGTATATGTACGTAACACCGCTTTCTAAATGTCAACCTGAAGCTTAATAAATATATCCTATGAATATATGCTTTTTCCTACTTTGATGAGGTGAAACATCTTATGAACCGCTGATATATCGACGGCAGCCATTTGATATTGCCATGAAACTCAACCCTCATTCGTCTTTACTTCTTTATCAGCAGTAACTATAATGTTTTACAATTAAAGCGAATGGATTTAGGGCCCAAATTGTACCTTTGCACTTTGAGGATTTGATGCCAATCTTCATGTGCTAGTAATTGGCAACTCTCGAATCTGATTCTTGCCTCTAGTCTTTCAACTAACGCAAGCACTCGTGTTTGTCATTTATTTTTTATCTCAGATGTTTGCTAGTCTATATAAACATTCTATCTGCTAGTCAGATTTCGCATCGGCATTTGATATCATTTTACCTATTTTCCAAATAAACACAATGTCTGGCCAACAAGGAGCTCCATCTCGTCCTTGGTTCCGCTCATTCACCATTCGCCCACCCCACCCCCACCCCCATCAGCACCAGCACCTCCTCCTGAACAACCCACAGCGCCACCAAGACCAACATTTGTTCGACCAGCATTTCGAGCACCACTAGCTGCACCACCTCCACAACCACCACCTTCTAATGCTGCACCACCAACAACATCACCCACTCGACCACAACCACCACCTTCTAATGCTGCACCACCAACATCATCACCCACTAGACCACAGCCACTAGTACCTAGAGCTACACCACCGCTACCATCGCCATCAACATCTCCATCTCCATCTCCATCTCCATCACCATCGCCATCCCCATCACCACCTGCTCCAGCACAAAGGCGATATGGACCTCCCTCACCTGTGACAACTTCCTCCACCACGTGCTACATTACCATCTTTGACCACTACTGTGGCCCCAACATCGCCCCTCAAAACAATCAAACCACTAGAAAAACTCACCTCCTTCACCTACTATTACCCCTCTTTCTCACCCACCATCTCCATTGGCTCTCCCTTCACCACAACTTAAGCCCTACCAACCAGAATACGAGCAAAAGACCATGCTCGTTCAAGAAACAAAAGAAAAACCCAAAAGTCTGGACACTGGTTTTACTAGACACAGAAACTGGGGTCCTGATAACACAAAAGGCAGTGCACCTAAAAAGCCAGAAACTTCTAGGAAGCACTCGGATTCTGAGGATTCTGGGACGAGGTTTATAATGATTGCAGGTGAAAACAAAGGAGCTATTATGGACTTGACCCCTTTCGGAAAATTGACTCATAACTTTGGTAACAGCCCACATACCCTCCAAAACAAGAATGACAATCCTACGGCTTCAAGTGATGGAGAAAAGTCAGGAAGTAGTTCAGATGACAAGTCAAAAGCAAAGAATAAGAATAAGAATTCAAAGTCGCCACTCGTGAATGCAGTTATGAATAGTAATGTACAGGGTGTAAACAATTCGATTCTCCTCAATAGTTCCACCACTCATCATGACCCCGGTGTGCATCTCTCACTCACGCGAAAGCCAATTGGTGGCCGTCGAATTTAACTCAAGAACCACATACTCAAGACCATCGATTTCTTGTGTTTTTTTATCAGCATATAAGTACTATGTATTGTGAGAGAGAGCGAATAATTTGACTAGTAGATGTTTTATTAGATATATTACATAAAAGGGCATGGATCCTGATATGATTCTACTATACATATGTGTCATCTGAGCACATTTACACAATAAATTTAATAAAGTAAAATCTTTTGTAGTATTTGATTGCAAATCTTACTAAAATTAGATGACCTCTATATTTGTTGATTGAGATACAAAAGAATGGAGGAACATCAACTTACAAACGATGATAATTTAGTAGGTGTCGTAAGAAGTATCATATTAAGGCCATTTAGTGAACTCAAAAACTTTAAGAACGATATCCCAACCAGTTGGGATCTGCGATATGAAAAGAAGAACATTTAACACGTTCAACGCAATATGAAGATTTCTAGCTGTTTCATTTCCTTTCTGCATAGGGGGTACTAGTGCAGCAGCTGCAGCCCATAGCACCGTTATTGCTGTTCCGTAGGTGTCCCAAGTTAGCGATTCATGTTTTCATTTCTAATACAGCTGAGAACATAAAAGTTATAAAGTACAAGTTACCTGCGCCGCCATATAGATGAGGTCCAGGAAATAGCTTCCCTGTCCTGAGATAAGTGTTAACTCCACCACCAATGGACTCAAGGACGCCAAACGCAAGCAATATTGAACCTGCATTGAAGTGTTTATCCCTGTATTGCCCCTTGATCAACTCCTTCCGCTCCTGTAATTTTTATTTGTAGAGAAGATGCAGGGAAAGGACATGTGGGTCAGATCCGTGTAAAATTTTAAGCATAGCATTTCATTCACTCCCAATAGAATATGAGGCTGTTTAGCATTGCATTGTGAAGGTGATTATGTGATGTGAAATCATCTGAATTAACTAGTCGTGATAAAACGGGTTGTCTAAGATAGTGTTTGGATAAGCTTGTGCTGTTCCAAGTTGTGATTATCTTATACTCATATGTTGTTCGAGTGTGTGGCAGTATCTGATTATTTAAAAATTCACCTGTAAAATGACCCAAATTTCTTAGATTTTCTGAATTACTTTCACAATTTTGCAGCATCTGCTCATAAAATTGATTATTTAACCTCTACAAGCATTGGGCGACATGGAAGCACGAAAACCAATAATCACATTTCTAATTCAAACAAACATCACTTAGCCACTTGGGTATAATTTAACTTTGAAACTTTAAAAGAGACTACTTTCGAGTTTAAATTCATTAAGCAAAACATAAACCTACCATATGACCCCTGAAGAATCAAATGATGCATGACTTGAAAATATGATAAGCTAAATGTCACTTCAAATATGCAATGCCAAAGGCCCCCGCTAACTATATACTCTGTTAGGTGCAAAAGGTTAATAACCGGTAATCCGAACCGGCCCACAATCAGCTGCCTTTCCATAATGTGGAGGGCATACATGACTCACTCAACGGCTGTGGCTATGGGCTGCCAGGGATTAAATCCTTGACCTTGTGCTTGTTAGGTGCAAAGATGCCCCACCCATTACCAGCTGACTTACGCGCCATTGGCGCTATATACTCAGTAATATAGTACTTGAAAATGATATTGTCAGATAATCACTTCCAAGACCTAATGTTAAACACACGACCTAAAAATCTAAAATCATAAAATCTACTCAACATTAACTAAGCAAACCTCAACCCAAGGCCTTTGGTCTAGTGGTATGTGAGTTGCCTACCAACCTAGAGGTCGTGGGTTCAAGCCTGAGGCATTTGTGAGATAGGTGATATAGGTGTGAAAAAAATTGTCGTTCTAAAAAAAGCTAAGCAAACCTCAGAAAGTTGTTGAATCTTGGTTTGAAGTGGGAAGGAGGTGGGAACCGGGGTTCCTTCCGGGTGACAGCAGCAGGCTTCTCCTGCTTTTTCAACTCATTTATCTCATTCTGTATTGTCCTCACTCTCCTCCATTGCCAACCCAAATAACCAGCATATAACGTGTAAACGAACAAACCACCCATCACAATCGGATGAACCAACGCGAATGATCTCCCCTCCAATATCCCATATTCACCACCAGCAGCCAATGCATCCTGTTCCCAAAACAACCCCAATTACAAAAATACTTAATGCCATAAATACAAGCATTGTGACATAATCCAAAGTAGTCTTGAACACTAAGATTTAAATTATACGAGACTGGCACGGGTCCGCCGCGTTGCGGGCGGGCGAATTTTTTAGCCGAGGTGATTGTGCATTAATAAATAGTAATATAACCTTTTTTTTTTTTTTTTTTTAAACTGTAGCAGCCCGGTTTTTCTGTACTGTAGCAGTCCGGCCCAAAATGTACTGTAGCAGCCCGGCCTGAAAACGTACTGTAGCACTGTAGCTGTACTGTAGCAAAACGGCGCCGTTTTTTTTGTGTTTTAATATATACTTATAATTATAATGTAACAATTCATTGAGATTGCGAAAAGGTTTTTGCACTTTGGGTAACTATATTATTGAAAAATGTTCATATGAGTCATTATATTTTCAATAGTATAAGTATCTAAAAACTGTCACATGTTAGTCATTTCTAAGTCATAAAATAGCAGGCTACTTAAAAAATTTGTTCCACATTGGATATTTTTACAATTTATCCGAAAACAAATACGCCTTGTCGCGCGTGTGACAAGCTCCCCAACCAAAATGGTTGTGGGTTCAAGTCCTGCTTAGAACATGTGAGATAGTCTGTAGCGTGTATATTGTGAGATAGTTAGTTGCCGTTCTAAAAAAATAAAACCCGAAGAAACTATTAAAGTTTAATGACTAAACTGACACAGATCAAACTATAACGACCAATGTGCAAGAGTTTACAAATGGGACTTGCCTGTGGGTTTAAAATGAAGGGCAATGTGACTGCAGTTAAAGGTAAAGAAGCCGATTTTAAGCCGCGAATAGCTTGATCTAAGTTAATAGAAACATTTAGTTTAGCGGAACCCGAAGGAACCAGCAACTGGGAATTTGGTGATAATTTAGATGAAACAGTTGGAATTTGAAGACAAGCAAGCGTGGCTGCCATGCTCCTTTTCTTAGCAACCAGACACATTGAGATATGCTAAAAATGTATAAGGCTAAGAAGTTGATATGATGATGCCATCATGGCATCTTGTCATTGGCTTATTTGGATTACGTTTGTTATTGTTCTCATATGTGACTATATTTTTCTAGAGAATAGCTGATCGGTCGACACGTTTTTTACAAGTACATTTTTTGTAATCATTTTGTGTTTGATGATGTGGGACTTGGAGGAACACAAGTACACAACAGTCTAGCGAGACTTTTACACATCACTGTTTATGCATATATATGTAGGGGTCTCAAAAACCCAAACCCTGACCTCGAACTCGAACTCGAACCCGACCCCGACTTAAACCTGAACGCGTTTAAGCTTATTCGAGTCGAGTTACTCTAGTCAAACTTTTTGCATGGACTATTTGAGTCAACTCGAGAATGCTTAGAATATTAAATATATTTGGATATTGACTGATAATGTTTGTCTAATCTCAGGTTGAATTCGATCTCATCGAATCAGAATAAGATTATATTTTATATTTATTTTTTTAAGTTTTGTTATGTTTTGTGGGAATATTGCTGTGCATATTTTGTTTTGAATATGCAAATTAGAAAGACAGGTAAGAAATATTGGTATGTTTGGCAAGAAGTTTTTAAAATTGGGAGCTCGCTTGCTAACGGTTAATATTTGATTTTAGGTCACGAGTGTAAAAATTATTTGAAAAGTTTTCTTTTTTTTATGTACAACTTCTATAATATTTTTATACTATACCTTCTTTTTTTATGTCGCAACGTTAGTTTAGCTAAAAGATTATCTAAGGTGCCACTATAGTACTTATGAGAAAAAACCTTTTATGCAGCATTCTCCTAATAATCTTAAGTCTGTCTCCGCCATGGTTATAATTCTTTCCCTTTTGCTTATTGGGTCTGTGACTACATATACTTTTGATCAAATTTTGATATAAAATCTTGTGTTATTTATTTATTTTCAGTTTGTAATATATGTTTCACATTTTGTTATCTATATATATACTACTTATAATGGAGGGATAACCTCTCTCCTATTTAGGTTTTTCATGTTTTTAAGATTTCCAAAATTAAATTTTAACCAAATCTATTAAATATAATAAAACACATTTTTTTCAGCCCTTAATTAATTATTTCTAAAAATACTCTTTCACCTCCATATGACATGTGGCAGAGACAAGATTTAAATGAGAACTTTGACAAAACCCATCTAAAGTCGTTTCATATTGATTAGTATTTACTTATTTAGCAAAAGCATTATGAAATGCAAAGGCATAGTTTATTTTGGTCGACTACAATGGTTTCAAATTTTAAATTCTCTAATACTACGATATAAATACAAAAGCACATTAATTATGATGTTATTTATGACACGATCATACTTTATTTTCGTCAGCTACATATTTGCGGTATGTTACAAAGTTTTTCAAGAATTTCGCATTAAAAGATTAAAATCATAGCAAATCGTTACTTATTTTAGGCAAGCATTTGGCCACGTCATTATGTTGAGAATGTATTAAAGTTAGGCGTGTTTAAAATCAATTTTATGAATACACGCGAGCTATCTTCTGTCATTGACGCCTATAAAAGCCTCGATGCATTCATGCACTGTCACAATTCGTATATAAATCAGGCAATCAAAGAAAAAAAAATGCATTTACGTGTGAAAAGAATACCTCCCCACTTTTCTTTCAGAACCCAACGACGAGTAGATTGGAAAGCGAATTCTTTTCGAATCCGAGTGTTGTAAAAGACAATATCGTCCAACCGCTTCACAACAAACCCATTGTGATCAACATGTAAATGATCACTATAGAAGAGAAGGTATATCATTAAAATATAAATATGTCATTTTGTTTTGAAAATTGTATCATGTTTTCTGTATTTAGTTATGTATTTAATTGACATGTTTATGAGTGTGTCTATATTTCATTTGTACAGTGTGACAAAATGCAAGCGAGTGATACAACGGGTCTGTTATGGGATTCAAACACCAAATGAATGTACGGGATTTCTAAGGTTCAGAAGATGTTAAACTCTGGTAAAATACTTAAGCATTTAAAATAGTCATAGTCCGCATCTATCTTTTACAAAGGAAAAAACATTTGTTTTTATGGTTACAAAACATTAAAATCGCATAAAACATTGATTTTTTAAATGCTCACAAAAGATTTTCCTAATGCATAAGTAACAAAATGTTTATATAAGATATATACCTAAACATTTTACAAAAATGTCTATAAAACATTAAAATCAAAGAACCAATAGTCTACTTCAAAATGTTTACAGAAGAGATACCTAAACATTTCGAAATGGTATACTTATTGGAGAAGATAAATATATATAATTGTGTACTTATGATTTGTATAAAGACTTTCTTAAATTAAATTACCAAATTTCTTCAACATAAGATGGAAATTTTCATTAAAAGGTTTTTCTAACATGTATTATTCATGTTATAAGTCTACAAATTAATTCCAGTTTACCCGTTGGCTAAAATCAATGGTATTTTTTTTGGTCATGTGTTTTGATACATATATACTTTACTATTTGTTATGAACATGACTATCCACATTAGGTTGATATTCACATTCAAAAACAAACGGTAGTATGTTTGTTTGTGATCGTAGCATGCACAAGATTTGGAAGAAAAAGTTGTGAAACTTTCAAAGATCTCGAGAAAAGGCTTGAACACATCTAAACATTGCTTGTGGAATACCGTCGGCTATTGAAAAAAATCGAAGTTAAATGAAACCGAAGTTAAAGTTGCGGTTTGGAATCAGTCAAAAATACTTGATAACATATTGTAACATGTTTATCATGAAATGACTCCCATATTTTGAAAATATTGTATTCCAACTAGATTAATGATATACATACTTTTGGATGTTATGCCTATTGTAATGTTTCCTTCATTATTCTATGTGGCGTATAATACACATTCAATGTTGCCTATCACAAAAAATAATTTTAAAAACACAATTGCTATGGTGTATAAAACTTGGAACAAGTAACGATTAATGTGAAGCGGTAATCTAAATATAACCTATACCAACATGATTCATAAACATAGACATTAAAATGTTAGGATTATAAGTATTGATTATATTTTCAAATCCATTAAAAAGGCATACGCAAGTTTTATTTTTAAGAAAAGATAAAAGAGTGAAAAGAAAGCAATGTAAAATTATGCTCCTGAGCTTTCTCAAGAGAGAAGCGAAGAGAAGATGCGAGAAAACTTTGTTCAATTTATCTCCGAAAATTCTTCCATTATCTCCCAACTCAAGAACACGATATACAAAATGGAATTGCATTCCTCTCAACTTCTTTTCTGCTTTCTTTTGACTCTTATATTTTTTCCATTCATTTCAAAACGCATAAACATATTATGAGAAATAAAATCCATTTTTAATACTTATCATTTGAAAGGACGAAGCTTTTCGTAGCCAGTAGTACAAATGTCGCTCACACATGTAAATTATCAACAGAAATACTATACCATATTTAATTGAGAAATGATTGGAATTGGTTAACAACATGCCTAAAACTGTATTGCAGTGGTTTGTTGGTTTGTGAAATATGGGTTGCTATGCAGTAAGTAATAAAATCATGCCACATATTCTTATGCATAAAAATAGGCATGCTTTTAGTCCTCCCAATTATTATCTTCGTAATTTTACAAATATAAATGGTAGCAACTTTTATTCTAAACATATTTGATTTTTATTTTTCGACATCACATTTACGCCTTAATGCTTCGAAGTCATGTATACGTAGAGTGCGGGAAGATTGCTTGCCTTTGAGTTAGCTGCTACCCAACAACGTAAATAAAGACTCTACAGGTTTGATTAGTCCTCACAATGATCATATTTCTTTGCTTCGAAAACTCAAACTAATCATTTAGGATGAAGCGCTACTGACTAACAAGCATTTCTTTGAGGCACTAGACAGATTCTTAAGGGACATACTACGTAAGTTACGGCACATAATATTAGACACTCCATTAGATAACATGATTATTATATCTTTTTTTGGTGATTTCATGTATATGCTACCCGTTTTTCCAAAAAGGTCCCGACAAGACATTGATAGTGACTCTTTTTAAAACAGTACTACATATGGGATCACTGTAAAGTGTGGAGGTTGACCACAAATATGTGATTGATTGTGGGCTAGGATTGACATACATGGTGATATCCTACTTACCTAATTATGCTGGATAAGTTTGATGACTAACGACATTTTTAGAAAAATCCATATTGTAACCTACAAACGAGGTTGTAGACACTACAAATGATCATTTTCTCTCGGTTATTCCTTGCAAAAAGGTCATGTACTTAAGTCGCGACAATGTTTGTAAGCAGGAAAATGGTACAAGTATAAACTAAGATGTATTCCCTAATGAATTTATTAACGCTACGAAATTGTCAAGACCAAATACAAACTTACATGAAAGTGGGTGTTCCGATAATGCTTTTATGAAACATTGATAAATTTACAAATCTGTGCAATGGAACAAGACTTCGTGTGACCTAGAATGATGAGAAATTACATTGAGGCAAATATAATAAGAGAAAGCCAATATGAGAAACAAGTGTTTATCCTATTTTTTATGACACAATTAAGCATTTGTCATTAAAGACAGTGACGAAGCATTGTCATGTGTTCACGTCTTTCACTATGACGATCAACAAAAGCCTTGAATAGTCTGTCGGGCATGTGGTTTGATAACGCTACACGCGTCGTTCGGGGTCAAAGGAACTTCCTTTTCTTCGAGCAAGTTTTATAACACCCTAGGCAGTGAACCTAATCGTTGTAGTGTAGTATTAGGGTAAGCCACGGGTATTGATATCGTTCTTTAGGGGAATAGGAATGCTAGTGAGAAGTTACTACGCTAAGGTTAGGGTTGAGGAAGATTATTTTTTATCTTTTTATATTTTTTTTAGGAAAGGAAAGGTACGAATCTCGGGGTTTGGATATGGGGGTTGGTATTTCTACCGATTACTCTACTTATCTAATTATCTAATCTAAGGTGTATGTAGTCTATGTCTAATTACTGTGTGGTCGTATGATGGTTTAAAGATGTGTTTACTTAGGTTTTATTACTCCTTAATTATCTCCTATTGATGGTTGAATTGTCACGTCCTTATTCTTAATCACGTTGTGTGTCTAAAGTCGTAGGGTATGCATTTGTCCCTAACTCTTTGAACTTGCCAAAGGGTCTCGTATACAAAAACCTCTAGGAATTATAAACTCTAACTCTAAGGCACTCTTTGGATGGTTTAGCCTACAACTGCTCTAAGTGTTATATTCCAAGGTTCACAAAGATTAATCAAGCATTAATTACACAACGAATGACCTATCGCATTACTAGATCATTAACAATTAAGATAAGAGACAACCAATCAATATTCAATAATTAAGTTTCATATTTCCTAAGCAAACACTCAAGTAAATTAGCCGTACATGGAGAACATGCAAGCATACACACAAGTAATTGAAGACATAATTGAATTAATGAAGTAAAACACTTATCTTGATGTAAGATAGGGTTTAGAACCCTAAAATCTTGTACAAGATGACCTTGGTTTGGTTTAGGTTTTTACTCCAAAAGACTACACACTAAAAGCGAAAAATTCGGATTCTATATATAAGATTACAATCGCGACGTGTCACCTTATGATTTGTGGCCGTCGGGTCGCCGTCATTGGGGTTTCGTCTTGGCCACGTTAGTCTTGCGACGGCGGCCACTTGTGCTTGCGACGCGTCCCCTGGTCTCGACGCCGTCGGATCAAATCTAGGCCGTCTCGAGTTGTGACGGCCTCTTTTAAAGCCCGACACCGTCACGAAAATAAGCAATTTGGCTCTTGAGTCCGTCACGAAGTGCTCCGACGGCGTCGCAGTTAAGCGATGGACGCCGTCCCCTTGTATTTCGGCGCTTGAGTGTCTCGATTCTTGACTTTGGCCATTTTCTTCGTATATCCGCGCCTTTTCGTCCAAATAAGTGCCATTCTAGCAATTTGCCTTCAAGAGACCTAAAAGTGAAAAGGAGCGATATTAAGTAATAACGGATACAAAGTGATCAAATAAGGGCTTAAACGACCCTAAAAAGGTACATTTTAAAACCTTATCAAATATCCCTACAATTGGTATTTGCTTGTCCTCAAGCAAATGTGCTTTAGCCAATTAATTTATAAGTTAGGGGTCATGAAGCATTGGTTTAAAACAGTCCACAACACATATAAGCCGAAAAAGTCATAACAAGCACGGAAATTACATACTAGCACCTCACATGGGGTGTTTGGATACTCTCATCTCTCGGTGTATATGAAATATAACAAGTTGAAAATGGAAGATAAACACTCATTAACCGGTCCTAGTACATAGATTACCATAGGCTTGAGAATAGATCAAACCTCCATCGCTTTGGCGAAGCACCTAGGAAAGACTATCAAAGAGGTCTTTTAAAGGGTTGTAATGTTAGGCTTACGGTAGGAAACAAAGGGTTTGGTGGGATAGGCTATTTAGTGGTGGCAAGTCAAAATCTCTATGTTACAAGCATACGAAGAATGGCGTTGCTAAGCCAAGACTCGACACTCTAAACTCTAGATAACCGAAACAAACAAACATAAATTTAAAGGATAGATGTAGGATGGTAGCAGTATGTTTTTTTTTTTTTTCATACTCTATTTTTTTTCTTTTCATTTTCTATTTTTTTTCATTTCATACTTTTACTCTACCATCCTCTACGGTAACATCAAAATGATAGGGATTTATAGGCACATCCCTACACTTGAGTTTTATTACTCTAACACTAATTTGACCCGAATTGAAAAGATCAAAACACTTGGGGTGCGTTATTACGCAAATAAGGGAATTTAACGTTCCCTTCCGGTCATTTCATAAACTTTAACTTTTCCCATGAGTCCCAATCGTCCCAAAATCAGTATACAAAAGATATGACTCGACTTAGCAACTCATGCAAGCAACTAGATAATTGAACTAAGGGTTTAGGGTGATAACAATAATGCACTAAAAGTGAGTGCATACGGGGTAGGCTAAGGCGATTTGGGTGTACATTTGGGGTGGGGTGTAAACAATGCTCTTTATTGATATTAGGAAAAACCGAAACATCACGAGAACCGCGAAAAGGATAGGCTCGAGGGGTTAACTAGGGTATCGTGTACTAAAGATGACTACAACGCAAAGGGTGTGGGGAATTACTCAACCGATGTGGAAGAAGTAATTATATTACGGGTATCAAACAAGGGTTATCCTAATGCCTCTTATCATTTAGTTATCCTAACTACACAAGTGTAGTCTTACTAGCGATCTCGGAATGCATTACAAAACAAGTTCTAGAATCTAATATACTACCGGTTCACACTCTAAGCATTAAAGATGAATGCTTTAATTCCTACTAATCTAAGGGCGATCCTCACATTTTGGGTGGAATTTAGGTGGTAAAGGGTTTTTGTGCTAGTCATATAACTTCCTATCCGTGAGACGCTTTTGTTAAGACTAATGGCCCACCCTATATGTCATGAAATTTTTAAATTTGGTGCCAAAATTACCCTAACCGACATTTTCTCATGGTTTATTACACAAATACAATTGACAAAGCAAATAATCAAGGATAAGCATAGTTTCAAAGTTCCGCTTTATTTTCCCTCTCTACTTAAACCGAACATTGTCCCCAATGTTCCCAAAGTATCAAAGTTATGATAATAGAAGGTAATGAAAACGAAAGAAACTAATACTCCCACGATTAGCTCGGTAGATCCGTGTGAAGTAGTGGTTAAATCCTTTCCAAGAAGAATGTATGCGTGAAAAGCTCCTTCCAATCTTATGTAACTTCTTCTTGATAAATTAAACCGCACACTTGAAGAAAACAAACGAAACCTTCGCGTAAAATCGGGTAATAATATATATAAGACTCGACTAAACTACGATATAATGCTTGTGGAATGGATGTTTACGCAATTTACGGAAAATTAAGACACGGAAAATTCCAAAATTTATAAGTAGCTCGAAAATGAGAAAAAGTAATTTGTTGTTTTACTCCTTCCCGCGCCGTCGGTTGCGATCTCGACGTCGGGTTATCCCGACAAAAAGCGTCTGCGATTTTCGGAAAAAATTACGGAAAATTTACATCTTTAGAATCGGAAAAATTTCTACAAAACATCCATTATGACTCGATACAAGCATTTGACTCGAACAAACACATATATATCTTTTAATTAATTGTTATTCTCATGTTTACGTTTCTTTTGAAACGCGTGTAATCCTCCCTACACTTATCCTTTATGTAAAATACCTTTATATGCAATTAAGACGAGGTTAAAAACAAAATAAAGCATTTTTACAAATTTAAACATGAGAATAAGCAATCACTAAAAGATATATGACACACAAACAAGCAAACAATTAAGCATTGGTTGCCTCCCACGAAGCGCTTTTCTTTATTTATGAGTCTTGTAGCTAGACTCGTAGTCGTGCCCTTACGTCACTTCATTACCGCCATCTCCTTCCTCATGACGGTCTCTAGTGCTTGGTTCCATGTTTTAGAAGTGCCCTATGATACTCCTTTCTAAGAGTTCGTCCTCTTCCCACTCATTTCTATATTCCAGTCCTAAGTTCAAGCAATCCTTATAGAAATCGAAAATCTTGGTCATAACATAATCCACTCCTTTCTTTCTATCCTCCTCATTCCTATAATAGACCGACAGTTTAAGTTCCTTTTCATCATTAGAGGGTGATGAAAACTTCTCAATCTTAAACGGCATTTGGTAAGCTATGTCGTCGGTCTCATCCTTGAATCACACTATTCCTAATGAAGGATCATAAGTCATCCCGGTGTTTTCTATGAAAGGTTTTCCTAGAATAACGTGGGACAAGCTAGGATCTATGGCCGTGCTAATATCATCCACAATTATGAAATCCGTAGGAAACATGAAACTACCTACATAAACGGGCAATCCCTTAATTCTACCAAGAAAATTGCAACTAACACTAGGATTATCGGGGTCTTGCCTAGTTGGAATAGGCTTCTTCACTACCCAATTGTAGTAGGTGCTAGTCATTATGTTGATTGGGGATTTGCGATCAATGTAGGCCTTTGCCACGAAAGGTGTCCTATGCAACATGGTGCATTAAGATTCAAGGGTTCCCAAACTTGATTCTAGGGCTTTTCCTAACATACATGTGATGGAGGTCACGCACTAAGTGAGGGTGGCGAGATAGTTCTTCTTCCAGTAGGAAACTTATTGAAATAGTCATTATCTACTTCATTCACTTCCTCGGTTGTTTCATTCGTGTTTCCTTAACCTCAAGTATCATCTCATGGTTCGCTCGTCATTTGTTCTATTAGGTTTCACTAAAGCGATGGTATTGACGAATTGAACGTGCTTAGCTAACTTACTTGGGTCCTTAATCTCTACACCGGAAGGCTCGGAGTTGAGATAGCATTAACCTTCCTATCACTATTGGTCATGGCTTTCAAAAGGTTATCTATCTTCATACCCATTTTGGCTTGTTGTTGGTTAAAGCGGTCATGAGCTTAGCTATTTGGGCTTCTTGGGTGCGACTAGGTTTCGCAACATCCTTCAATGTTTTGTTGGTTGGGGACCGTGTGATGGGGCCATGAGAAATCATGGAGGTGAATTCTTTGGTTTGTCCCCAATAGAAGTCGGGCTTGCCCTTCCATGCTTCTCGGGTCTCATTGAAATTCCTAGGTCCGGGTATTGTGGGAATCTTCCTCCCGTTCCATTAATTCGCGAGGATGCGTAGTCAACGGAAGCATGTTCGGGGATCGGTGCAAGTCTGCGTGTTATGAGGATCACTACACTACCACATGAGGAAGAAACTTTGTTCACATGGCATGAAGACTTAGGATTTTCGTAGGAACTCATTAGGAATTTAACTTGATCTTCAAGTTCGATCATTCTACGGTCGGAAGATTGTGAGTCAATGGGAGGCAAGGAGATTGCCTTAACGGTTTTGGGCAACTCATGGGGGTCATTCCAACTTTCGTTGTCATAGAGAACAAGGTCCTCTATTATACCCCATGATTCTTCCGCGGTGAGATCACTAAGTTTTCCACCGGCCGCTTGGTCAATGGATCGCTTGGTTGGGAAGTTGACATGATCATAAAAATTTGGATTGGAGCCAAAGATCAATGCCGTGATGAGGACTTTATGAAGTAAGTCCTTGAATCGAGTTCATGCTTAGAGAGAGATTCACCTTGACGTTGTTGGAACATCAAGATGTCATTCCTAAGCTTAGTGGTTCTCCGTGGGAAAAATTGAGCAAGGAAGCGAGAGTGAGATTATCCCAACTTGAGATGGGCCGCGGGAAGTCGCTCAAGCCAATTACTAGCTTGGTCTGTAGAGAGAATTGGAATAGACGCAGACGCGTGGTCTCCGAGTAGTAGCATCAAGGTCGATGGAATCGACAATTTTAAGGAAATCCTTAAGATCTTTGGTTAGGATCTTCGAACGAAGTCCATGGAATGCACATCCGTTTTGCACCAACCGGATGGTGTCGGATCGCAAGGCCGTAGTTTGGGCTTGGTCGGGAAGCTCAATGGTGTTCCTATAGCCTATGTGGCTTGGTCTCGAGTATTCACCAAGAGTACGGACTCTTGGCGGGTCATTTGGTGGTGGGTTGATGAATGGTGGGTGGTTATCACCTTCCATGATGAAAAGTGATGGGGTTACGAACAAAGGTCACAAAGAAGGGGGATAGACTACGAGAAAGCTAAAAATGAGAAAATTTTACTTGATAGGAATCAACAAAGAAACCTAAACGGTGGACTACTAACTAGCTATTCTATTCCCAGCAACGGCGCCAAAACTTGATAACGCTACACGCGTCGTTCGGGGTCAAAGGAACTTCCTTTTCTTGAGCAAGTTTTATAACACCCAGGCAAAGTGAACCTAATCGTTGTAGTGTAGTATTAGGGTAAGCCACGGTATTGATATCGTTCTTTAGGGAATAGGAATGCTAGTGAGAAGTTACTACGCTAAGGTTGGGGTTGAGGAAGATTATTTTTATCTTTTATATTTTTTAGGAAAGGAAAGGTACGAATCTCGGGGTTTGGATATGGGGGTTGGTATTTCTACCGATTACTCTACTTATCTAATTATCTAATCTAAGGTGTATGTAGTCTATGTCTAATTATTGTGTGGTCGTATGATGGTTTAAAGATGTGTTTACTTAGGTTTTATTACTCCTTAATTATCTCCTATTGATGGTTGAATTGTCACGTCCTTATTCTCAATCATGTTGTGTGTCTAAAGTCGTAGGGTATGCATTTGTCCTAACTCTTTGAACTTGCCAAAGGGTCTCGTCTACAAAACCTCTAGGAATTATAAACTCTAACTCTAAGGCACTCTTTGGATGGTTTAGCCTACAACCGCTCTAAGTGTTATATTCCAAGGTTCACAAAGATTAATCAAGCATTAATTACACAACGAATGACCTATCGCATTACTAGATCATTAACAATTAAGATAAGAGACAACCAATCAATATTCAATAATTAAGTTTCATATTTCCTAAGCAAACACTCAAGTAAATTAGCGGGACATGGAGAACATGCAAGCATACACACAAGTAATTGAAGACATAATTGAATTAATGAAGTAAAACACTTATCTTGATGTAAGATAGGGTTTAGAACCCTAAAATCTTGTACAAGACTGACCTTGGTTCGGTTTAGGTTTTACTCCAAAAGACTACACACTAAAACCGAAAAATTCGGATTCTATATATAAGATTACAATCGCGACGGTGTCACCTTATGATTTGTGGCGCCGTCGGGTCGCCGTCATTAGGGTTTCGTCTTGCCACGTTAGTCTTGCGACGGCGTCACCTTGTGCTTGTGACGCCGTCTCGGATCAAATCTAGGCCGCCCGAGTTGCGACGGCCTACTCTTTAAAGCCCGACACCGTCACGAAAATAAGCAATTTGGCTCTTGAGCCGTCACAGAAGTGCTCCGACGGCGTCGCGGTTAAGCGATGACGCCCGCCCCCTGTATTTCAAAGCACTTGAGTGTCTCGATTCTTGACTTTGGCCATTTTCTTTGTATATTCGCCTTTTCGTCCAAATAAGTGCCATTCCAAAGAATTTGCCTTCAAGAGACCTAAAAGTGAAAATGAACGATATTAAGTAATAACGGATACAAAAGTGATCAAATAAGGGCTTAAACGACCCCTCAAAAAGGTACATTTTAAAACCTTATCATGGGTTTCTATTTGCCAAGTCCTGTTTTCACACTTGGCCAATTGTATGTGATCGTGTCTAGCGTTAAGAGCAAACACAGATTAACAATGATTATTTGTGCACATACAACAACTTTACGAATAACACAATAAACGTAGCCTAGACAAAAAGTATTACAAACTATGTGATAACTAAGTAATCATACTTACTCAAATATTTGTATACACTTTGTTGTTTTAAAATCGAACGTGTGAGCGTCAAGTTTCAAAAATATAATATACATATGTCGGACTTCTTTGTTGATACTTCAGGTATTTAATTAACAATTAAAGATACTTCCACAAATGAATCAATGCGCAATAATATCTCGAAACAATAAGGAGCTCCACCCAAAAAGAAGCTAGGACATGTCCTTAATGAACTTAGTTTTCTTTTTAGTTATTTGGCTATTTTTTTTTATAGAAGACATATTTCATTATTACCAACTTTCTATTTTATAATTGCTTTTACCGATGTGATTCTTTGTAATGTCATGCTTTGCAATACACAAGTCATTAACTATTTTTTGACGACTCTTTAAAATACCCGTGAATTTCACGGGTCTTTTAGCTAGTACTACTATGTAAAGCACAATGTCCAACTATGTAAAGCACAATGTATAAATACAAACAATAGTTTTTCTTCTATACAATTAATACACCCCATCACCAATTAATACAAAATGTAAAACATAATGTACAAATCTATACTACATTATAATAGAAGAAGACAATTAATAGATAATTTAAAACACCCCTTCACCAATACAAACAATCATCTAAGCACAATGTACAAATACAATTAATATTAATACTTTTGCTTTCACACAAGCACGTAGCAACCTAAAAATCTCTGTGTGATCGAAAATTTTACCAAGTTTCAACTCAGGTTGACCAAGGTTTGACCAAACCAAGACTACGAATAGATACACGGTTAGCATAACCTTAGTTCATGATTAAACCTCAGATTTGTGTCTTCATCGGTCCAAGAAAAGAAGTTCAAGAAGATGAAGTGGATTATAGTATTAACCAAAACAAACAACATCAAACCACAATTTTCCTCAACCCATCTCCTCAACTTACAACCAAACTCGAACAAGAATAAAAAATGAAAAGAACTCAATGATCTTAGATCCGTGTTGAGGTTATAAAACCACTATCTTTAAAGATTAACACGTTTTCATCATAGATCTGCGACAAGTTAATCTTGTCCTTCAATATCCAAATATCAAAGGGAAAGAAACAATAACAATAATGTTATCATTTCTTCCTTTAATTCTTCGAGATAAAACTAACAAAAACAAGACACAAGAACCTACCTGAGACCTCTTAGTGAGATCTTGAAGCCAAACCACTACATGAACCATGCACAAATTCGGAGCAGAAAAAAAGAAAGGGATTTTTGTTTGATTCGTTTTGATGGAAAGAAAGATCAAGGGTGTTTGGTTTATGGGACTGTAGAGAGAAGGATAAATATAGAGGCGTTATATTTGTATGTGTGTGATTAGGGTTCCACTCGAATAGGATATAGTGACAAAGAAATGAAGAATACATGCGGCACATAAACAATTGAAAACCTAATACTATGTAAATAGTGAGCAAACGTTTCTTTAATTAGTGGGTTATGGCCCATTAAGCCAAAACGAACAAAAGCGTTAATAGGCCCAAGTAACAATTATATACATGTACATGATTTTTAAAGTTTGTCTTTATTTATTTATTTACTCATGTTGATTAATTAGTAACTTTGTATTTTAATAGCCAAATCATGACTACTTGATCAAATTGCGGCTATCTTAAGGTGTTCTCATCACCGGGTGATAACGAATGAAAGAATATAATTCTACTTTTCTATGTAAATGATATTTTCGTATATAAAATATAGGAATTGATATTGACATCAAATAAATTGATGGGGACACCACAATTATGCACATGGTATGTTGTAACATATGCATTAGGGGTTGAATATTGTGGTGTTGACATCAATTTTTATGATGTCAATATCAACTCTCATAAAATATAAGCATGACTCAAAAATAAACTGGTCTGTATTGGTAAAATCATTTCTTACATAAATACTTTTTAAAAATTCGATATGATACAAATATTTTTAGAATAAAGTATCATATTTAGTGATTAGTAAATGTAAATTTATGTTAGTATAAATTGTAATGAAACTTAATGCACCGTCTTCTACTAATTTGTGACAACACATGACTTTCATTTTCTACTTTCATAATTTTAGCAACTACTACCTTATCTTGCGGGATGTTCTCATTGGTACTCTACAACCTTATATTAAAAGAAATGTTATTGCTTAAAGTTATTGTAACATAAATTGTCATAATTCGTAATGTTATTGTCAAAAAAAAAGTTTTATCTAAAAAAATTACTCGCAAAAGGTTTTAATTGCGAGGTCTTGCATGCAACGCATGCAGACTCGCTAGTTTTTAAATAACGTGACTATGGATTTTCTTTCAGTGATATTAACATGGTACCTTCATTCACGTATGCTACAAATATAAAGCATGGAATCAAATAATTGGGTACTTACATAAATGAGTTTTGGAAAAATTAATTTCTGATTTGTAAACTTATGAATTGATTAAGGTAAGAAAAAAATTTAGGCCTCCCTCAACCCTAAATTTCTAGCTCCGCCCTTGAACGTGGCAAAATGACTATACTACCTTTAATTATCATTCAATATTTTCTGTCAAACTATCTTTGATTAAGATTAATATTTTGTTCAACTAACATGTCATATTTATCTATAGTTTTTCAATTTGAGTGCACAACAAAATCTATACTAGATAAGTTTTATTTGAGAACAATGTTACAAAGTCATAACACGGATAGTACAATTATCAATTACATGTACAAAGTATCTTTCCTCTATTTATCATCATGAATAACTTTATCAACGTCTATCAATAAGTTTATTTTTACGAAAAACATATAGTATAAATGTGTTGGCTCACCGGAATATTTAATCAAACGAATACCCGTCATTACAACACACGAGTACTAAAAATATTTGTTTCACAAACACAACAACTCATGATACCAAATGTTTATCCAAAGCATAACGACCAAATGTTCATCCATGGTCTACTATTAAAACAAAAATGATAACAAAGAAAACACGTATGTCCCATTTATTTTGGTATTAGAGCGTGAGGTATGCTCACTAGCCGTTTAGGTGTTGTTTATGCCAAATCGACGTATATATATATATATATATATATATATATATATATATATATATATATATATATATATATATATATATATATATATATATATATATATATTAATCAATATATGTATTTCACATTCACACATAAAACAAAACCCCATTTATCATAATTTGAGTCGTTTGCGTGCCATTTCGCAGTTTTGGAGCCCAACACTTTTCATTTATTTATTTATTTATTTATTTCAAACAAACTAAATGTTCATTTATAAAAATAAAAATACAAATTACAATACAACCAAAAGGTCGAAAACCATGATTACCAAAAAAAAAAGCTAGAAGCTTTATTAGCACCAAAATGGCCAAACATACTTATTTCTAAGATTCAAACGTGCAGGTCTTAACCAAAAACCAAATGGTGGTAAAGAAAACAATGTATGAGTCTTTGTTAAGGATCAAGATCCTTTCAAGTTGATGGTAATATGATTGATCATGTTGACCAATCACAATTAAAATAAAAATATAAAAGTTTTTCTTTTAATGAAATTCAGATACCCATTTGTTTATTTTGTCTCACAAAAAAACTCAACATGATCTATCGTGTTAGAAATCAACTTGTGAAAATCTTATTCCCTCTGTTAATTGTTAAAGGTAACAATACAACTCAGTTATGGTGATAATATTTAACTTTGAATATGCTTTTGATTTTACTAACTTGCAAATAATCTAATAATGTAATAATGTAAATTTTATTTGAATATAGTGTAATAGTGTATCATACACTAATAATGTAATATTGTATATTTTAATATAATCAATAACTTGCATATCACAAACTAACAAATAATGTATTAAATGGCTTATGTTCTAATGGTACTTTTTATTGTGTAAGAAACTCTTTTATGAAATGATTGTAGGTTCAAGTACTGCTTAAAACATGTGAAATAAATTTGTTGTGTATATATTTTGATATAAATAGTTGCCGTTAAAAAAATTAAAAAATGTAAAATTGTTAATTTTATTTAATTATAGTTTGTAGATATTGTTGATAAAAAAAATGTACCATTGTTAAAAAAATAAGAATAGGTTGACAAAGATAAAACCAAAACACATTACAACTTATAAACAAAGTTTATTACCATGTCTTCTTTTGTGCCCAACCTTCTGGAAATGGGTGATTAGTACCCGAAACAAAGAATCCATCAGGACTGACTATCCAATAAGACACTTGATTAAAAGTAATATCCGTTTCACAAAACTCCATGATTTTTCGATTAGCCAAAGCTAAAGTTTGAAATCTTGATCCCCACAGGAAGTTACCTGTAAAATGCGAAAGGCCAAATAACTTTTCACAAAATGTCCAATAATACAACCAATTAGGTGAAATTGTATGATTTCCGAGATCATGGTCCGTCGACGTTATATGTACCACAATATCATTAGGAACGAAGTTTGTGATAGAAACATTCCACAGTCGTAAAGCTAGGCCACAACTCGAGCTAGGTGTAACCAAATAACAAGATAAAATAAAGAGAGCAAAAACGAAGTGGTTTCCACTATGACTCATGACTTGATTGTTTAAGATTTCAAGATAGGTTTCACATTTGTAATACGTTTGAAACTTATACAATGGTCGAGAAGGATAATCGTGTAACAATGACAACTATATAACAATCAATTCATTAAATTATGACATCATCTTAAGGTGGGCTCTAATAAACCAGTTGATCATTTAGGGAGGGAGGAGTGGTTGCCTAATACCCTAATACCCTGGGGGTGCCACATCATCTCTATCCAATAAAAACCTTCCAACTCAAAACTATCCCAATACTACCCTAACACTACCCTAACTAGTGGGGTGGTACCTAAGACCGAATTCATTTTTTTTAAATACATAAAATCACATACAATATTTAAAATAAAAACATACCATTTCATTAAAAATAAAAACATTACATAATACTTAAAAACTACAACTTAAAAATTGAAACTACAAAAAAAAAAAAAAAAAAAAAAAAAAAAACATTACATAAGTTGAAATTAAAATAACTTGAAACTACAATTTAAAAATTGCAAGCCCATCCGTGTTTGGCCGCAAGTTCACGTTTTGGGTAAGAACTAATTCCAACATAGCGGGATCGCGAATGTGATCATGCGGCTCCAAAAAAAACTTCAACTCCCGTTGTGTATTCTTGAACTTCGCCCCCTCGAGTTGTGTAGCCAACAATTGTTTCGCCATCTCGCGTTTTTCTTCCAAATATTGTGTCTTCTTTTGTGTGTAGGCGTTGATTTCATCCGCAACGCTTGAGATCGACGAGGAGGATGCAGCTTGCTTCTTTTTCATTTTTCTTGATTCAATTGGAGGGGTGGGGTCTTCATTCATGTCGGGAATGGTGTTGCTTGCCGAGTCATACTCCCCCGACCTCCTTTTTGAAGAATTGCTTGCAGCACCGGAAATATCTTGAAACATTCTTGCTCCAACCATTTCTCATGACCTCTGACAATCTCCCACGCCCTGGTATGAGTAAATTGTCTTTTTCTTGCTGTATAGAAATCCATTTCACTTGCCTCACCACGTCCAAGTCGTTGCACCCACTAGCCTTAAGACGTTTCTACATTATATACAAAATAATGTAATTGTAAATAAAAAGTCTGATTATGTAAAATTAAAAGTATAGCTAAAAACAAAATAATGTAATTGTAAATAATAAAGTATAGATTATGTAATTGTACTGCTTGGAGGTAGTAGCCGTTGAAAATACCCATGGCCGTGTTCATTGCTCTCCACTTGGTATTCAACGCATGAAATGTTCGTGAACTCGAACCCAAAGTTGCCTCGTAATGCTCGAGAATCCGTTTCCAAAAACCGTCGGACTTTTGTTCATTACCGACAACACCACATTCGGAGATTTGAACCCATGCTTTCGCCAAAGCCTCCTCTTGTGCCGGCGTCCAAACTTCACTGGGCCTCCTCCCGGCGAAAGCTTTTTTCTTCCCTCTCGGATCGACTTCTTGAACTTCCTCATCTTCGTCTTCTTCGTTTGGTAGTGGTTGTGTTTCGCACGTACTCACGTCTTGACTAAGGTTTTCGAGCAGGGAAAACTCGCTTATAGATGATGTTGTAGTATTGTGGATTCAATTGAGGAGGACCCATATTATATTGGAAAATTGTGGAGATTGGGGTTGTGGAACATAAAATTGATTCGGGGATGGTTGAGAATAAATTGGCTAAATCCTAACGGAGTTTGTTTTGGTTGATTCGGGATGGTTGAGACCGACCTTGACGCGAGGTGAAAGTTTTTACCTCTCCTTGGATCCATAGTTTGGTGTTTTGAAAGATTAGTGTGTGTTGTTATTTGTGTTGTGTGTTTTATTTTGAAAATGAGGTGCAAGTTTAGGTGTTAAATAGGATTTTTTTTTTTTTTTTTTTTTTTTTTTGGGCTAAATGTAGCCGTTTATACCGTTACTCACAAACCCAACGTACACTTTTCCAACGTCTTCACGCGGGTTCCCAGCTCGAATCCAATACCCGACCACCCTACCCGAAGTACACGGGACGGTGTACCCGAGCGGGTTCTTGAGCTCGATGGTGAACCCGAGCTCCACTCCGTCCTACCTTATACTTACATTTATGACATGAAACTCAATTTATATATATTATATAATTTTTATTTTATTTGTATTATAATACTTGAAATTATGATAAGAAACCCAATATTATGACAATAGCATAACAGCGGTAATTAATTAAATTAAATGTATGTTTGGTATTTGACTGTGGATATCATGGAATGAGTTTCATTTCAAATAATGGTGTTTGTTTCATAAATCTTGATATCAAATATGACAATGATAGATTAATCTATACTAAATATAAAATAAAAATGGTTAAACCTTAAAAAGTGAAATGTTGAAAGTCAAATGTGAGATAAATGTATGGTGTAATTAATACTCTTATTAAAAATATCTCATTACTTAAAAGTACAATAATTTATTCACATTGTACAACCAATTAAAAAGCATATCTACCAGATTAAAAACAACCAATTAAAACACCCCTTACTAAAAAGTACAATAAAATTTTCACAATGTACAATTTAAACAAGCTACAACATAATCCAAAATATAAAATAATTAAACACACTAATTAATGTTGTTTTTAAAAAAAAACCCTAAAATGAAAAATACATGTTATTATACACATTATACAAATTAATAAAACACACAAAGGTTCATACAAGCTAATAAGTTGATGGTACATACAATTTTAAAAATCGGACCGGACCAACGGGTTCAACCGGGAACTAGTGTCGCCACCGGTTCGGCTAACCAATAAAACCCATCCGAAAACGAACCAGAGAGGACCCGTTGAAACCGATACAAACTAGTAAATCAGGTCTCATCGAGATCTATTTCTCCGGTTAATCGTCACAGGGTATTTCTCCGGTGCATACTATATATATAGGAAATACCAAAAAGTAAAAAGTGAAAAGTTGAAACTAAAAGGAAATGTTGAAAACATATAATTCAAAAGGAAACTATTAATACATATCGAAAACCGAGTCAACCCGGGATGCTTCAAACCTGGTGGGTTGACCCGGTTTAATTTGACCCGTTTTTTACCCAACCAGTCGGGGTTGACTCTGTTTAAATCGACCCGTTCTTCGACCAGAACGGTTCAACCAACTGAACCACCCGGGTCAAACTGGGTTTCAAAACATTATGTTTAATTCTCAAATCTTCAAACTTTTATTATTTTCTTTCCTTTATATAACCTATAGAGAATTTTTTTTAACACAAAACGATCGTCGCTATAAAATCCGTTGTTATAATTTTGAAGACGGATATTATTTTTCGTTTATAACCTATAAACGTTTTTTTAACACAAAACGATCTGTCGCTATAAAATCCCGTTGTTATGCACGGGTACTCGTCTAATATATATCAATATATGTATTTCACATTCACACATCAAAAAAACCCTATTTATCATAATTGGAGCCGTTTGCGTGCCGTTTCGCAGTTTTGGAGCACACCACTTTTTGTTTATTTATTTATTTCAAACAAACTAAATGTTCATTCATAAAATAAAAGTTCAAATTACAATCGGAAAAAAAAAAGTGTATTTTATAATTACACTAAATTCCAATAGACCCATAACATCGGGTCTGACTACAAAGATATCAAAATGATCAGGAAGTTCATTGTGAGTTTCAATATAAGTTTTAGTATCTTTTACTTTTTAAAAAAAATAGTTTAATGTTCATACGATAGCGACACCTAGAATAATATTTCGGATATTTTGGACTTTCACCAAAATAGTCGTCCCACAAATGTTCTTCAACAATTTCACGTTTACGGTATATCGGCGTACGCGTAAATGAAGTTTGAGCTTGAGTTTGCAACGATTGGTAATAATGATAAACTTGTGTCATAAAGAAAGTATCAGTTTCATCGTCGAGGTCGGAAAAGTTAACATATTCCTCATCGGAATTCATTTTTGGTTTAGAGAATGTGTGTTGTAATGTAGAGAATTAAGGTGAAAAGTAAGTAATTGTGTGTAAAATTGGTTATATATTTAGGTTTATATAGAGCGATATAGTTTTAGTTTTTTCTTTTTAAAACATTGCCAAACTAGCCACAGGGGCGGATCTAGCTTGAGCATAATGTATGCACGTGCATATCATGTGAAAATTTTCAACAGTGTAAAAAAAAATCACTAAGAGCATCCACAATGCTCTTACCTTTTTAATACATTTTCTTTGTTTTACTTTAATGTTTCAATAAATGTTAACTTTCAAAAAGCCATTGATACAAATCTTCTCCAATGCACAAAAGCTTTTCAAAAGCTTTTACAAAAAAAAATTGTATAAATTCAACAACCATATATTAATGAAAATGACTTCTTGCTTTTCTACCAAATGCTTGGCAGATTACAAGTCTTTTTTTTTTAAATTTTTTGTTAAGTGGTTATCCTAATACTTCAAGTCTTTTAATAGCTTTTTAAATAGGAAAAAAGTCTTGTAAAAACTAACGTAATGCAAATACTCTAAGTAACAACAAAATGCATTAAAAATTATGAGTACATACCCTCTAAAACATTAAAAATTTACGAGTGCATAACTTAATCTAAGTTACCGTTGTTGAAAAAAAAATGGTTTTGACTTTTGACGTCATGTCTTAGAGACGAAAAAGACAATGAAAAGTAGGTCAAATAGTATAATGGACTTTATATAAGTTCAATATAGATCTCAATTTTACAATAGATCCAATGAATCAATCATAACCATTCATTTTTCTAATCAAAAAAATTAAAATAAACTTTCACCCTTTTTCTAAAAATTAAATATCTCGCAAACCGTTAATCGTTACGCGAAAAAAATCATATATCATGACGAAATTAAATTATCTTTCTATAGATATGACTTCATATATTTTCAACGATTTTTTTTTAAAATTTCGTACCAGAAAATCATATATGATTTGCGAAAATCATATGTGATTCGATTTTACAAATCATATATGATTTTGCAAATCATATGTGATTTGTAAAATCATATATGATTTGGAAAAATCACATGTGATTTGATTTTTACAAACCACATGTGATTTTTGAAAATCATATATGATTTTTACAAATCATATGTGATTTTTCTAGGCGAAATTTTGAAAAAAAAAATTGTCGAAAATATAGAGAAGTGCATATCTATAAAAAGATAATTTAATTCTCGTCACGATAGTGTAATTTTGTAGTTTGAATATTTACCGTTTGCAAGATATGTTGTTTTTTAAAAAAGGGTGAAAATGATATTTTTTTTTATTTTTGATAAAAAAAATAGATAACTAAGATTAATTTATTGAATTTATGGCAAATATGAAATATATATCGATCTCAACTCTATATTTATATTGGCCCAATTGATATGTAATATTTAGACATTCAAGTTTGAGTCCACAATGACCCATAATCCTCTCACGAATTTACACGGAAAATGATAAATGGGCCTAACTAAAGAGCAAAGAGATTTAACGATAAACGACATGCGACATGAATGTTATTGCATGTTATTTACGATTAAATCTCATTTGCGCTCTTTAAGCAAGCCTATATCATAGCTCATTTACACACCACTTAAACTTACACATCACGTGTATATCTCTTTAAGATTTTACATTTGTTTCCTTTATTTTAATTGGATTTATGTTCATTTTAGGTTCCACTTTATAATATAAAGGTTTAATTTTAAATATGAGTTTAGGATTTATAATAATGTTTATTTGAGTGTTATATTAACTAGAAAACGTCCCGAAAAAAATGAGACAAAAAAATTTCCTTAAAAACCTGACCTGTAAATTTTGACATTACGTTAGATTTTTATATTCGCCACTCACTAGCCGTTACATTTGAAATGGCATTTAAAATTTATGACAAACTAGCTCAAACGGTCACAAAATTTGAAACAGTAGTGCATTTGGCGAGTGTGAGTTCAGTCACATTTGAAATGGCGCACGAGGGTGGTGGTGTGGTAACAAGCAAACGGAGCCACGTGTGAATGGTGAGTCAAGCAAATGATGGTACCCTTCCCTCTTATTACGACGAACATTAGAGTATGGATTCGTTAATACCAAATGGAAACTATTATATATAAGTTGGGCGTGTTATAAAATATGGGCTGACATTGACAAAAGAGATAACAAAGACTTCATTCAAAAAGCCAACGATCACCCACAAATTTATCATTGAATCAAACCACAAGTTTCAACACGGTTGTAAATAGCGATCTAGCATAACACATCATTTGATCAGCTTCAATCCTTTAGCAAACTGCATTTAAGATTAATAATGTTTATAAAAACAACCCATGTCATAAAATGAGTCTTATATCACAAATAAGCATAATGCAGCTTGGGGAACTTACTTGTACAAGTAAGAGGCGATGCCCAAAAGTACACATATCAATATGATGTCGATCATAAAATTACGAGTAGACCTCACCTGTATGTACATATATACACACATCATCAATCAGCTAACAATCTTCTAAGAAACAAGTTTTCACAAGAACATGAATTAATACCCTTATAAGAGTCTCTTTGAGTCTGACGTTCGTGTTTCTAAGGTCACTTGTTACTTTGTCAACCTTATCGTCAATATCATCCATCAAGGGAACTTGTCTATCCATTTCCTGCAACAAATTCCGTTATGATTAGAACTGTGTACTATCTAGATTGGTAAAACAACACGTGTGTTTTAAATTATGAACCTCATTCATGTGATGAGCTAAATTCTTCAGGGAATCAAGACCTTGCGATATTACATCCAAACCTTCGTCTTGTCTGATTTTCCTCATCTCATACTCTGATCTAAATTGGTTGGCTTCATCGCTTTCTTGGAAATATTCATCTCCAAAGATGCCGTCTATAATTGGATAACTCATTCAAATTAGTCTATAACATAAGAAGTGTATAGTATAAGAATAAAACTCAACCTGTATCAAACTTAATCTTATTAGAAGACCCTGAAGCGTTAAATGATCTGTTGCTTCCATCGGGTATTGCTTGAATCCTCTCCGGTAGAGCAAGAACCATATCACAACGAGACGTTAAATCCTCTTTTGTCAACCCTTTTACCTATAAACACATTTTGTTTTATTTAAATAACAACTCGACATTGTAACTAATAAATAGGAACAAAAACAACTTGAAACCTTCTTTTTGGCAAGTTTTTCTAGTTTAGGCACATCCTCCATCAACCTAACTTTTATTCTTCGAATCTCGGCGTTTAGAGCTACCACAGTCGCCCTATTTGTTTCCATCGCCGCCTTTTCTGATTTCTAAAAAAGCAAAAATACCATAAACAATATTATCGCACGGAGATAATGATAAAAGAGCATTAAAGCGTCATTGTACTTGAAGAGCGGCTTCAATCTGAGAATCGAAGGAAGCAAGGAGGCGAGCAAGGGCATCATCTCCATAAGCATTGAGTTCACGTTGCTTATCAATGTCGTACTTCTCATATTTTTTGCATATTGTATCTACGCGAAACAAAATATCAATCGTACTCATGTTCTTTTAGGACAAAATTTTGTATCCGATGGACAAGAAAGTGATAAACTCGATCAATTAGTAATTCCTTAGTTTATTCTCCACATTAAATGCTTGCCATACACTTGCAAACTTTTCCTTATAACTTTGAGCGAATACTCACTATGACCAGTAAGTAGTACGTATTTGATTTCCTAGTTTTTTGGTTTTTGTGAAACCGGAGGATTACATGAAATAAATTATCAATGAACAAACAATAATACAAGAGATTAAATAAAAAAATAACAAACTAAACACCCTAAAGACTAGACGAGCCTAAATGGCTATGGGCCGATGGGCATTATTAAACTAACACCCCCTCTCAAATTTGCTGCAGCGATAAATATTGAGAATTTGTCAAACATAAAATAAACTAAAACTAAATAGACCAAAAAATTAACACTAAACTTTTGAGCGTCTCATAGCGCAAGAGCGGACCAAAGTCGATGTGAAACCAAAATCCAGAGCAACATAATTACGGAGATGAACGAGAGCAGATTCAGTCAGACAGAGCAGATTCAGACAGATAGATGCAGATTCACACAGATGCAGAGCAGGTTCATGTTGGGTTTTATGAATCATATAACACATATAAACATAAACTTTAACAAAGCAATTAGCGGAAGCAAATAGGATCTAAATACATGTAAACTAGTTAACCGAATTTAAATAGATACGTACCTTTTAGCAAATTCAAACACAACGGTAATCAAAGAACCAATCAAGAACCCGGGTACTAATTTCCCCAATCACAAACCCTAATTAGGGTTGTGTATTAGTCGAGTTACACAAAAGTCGGACCCCCAAGATTATGATTACAATTTACAAACACAGTTGTATTTGTTTTTCGTTCTTGTACACACGTACTACAATCGAATCAAAGTGAAAAGCTAGGTTCTTGATCACGAACAAATCAAACACACGTACTTGTGTTCTTGGAAAACAAAAATCCCAAGGGTTTGGGATTGTGATTTCGGTCGAACACCACAAGGAGGAGAGGAGAAAGCTTTGGCTTGTTAGGGTACCAAGAATCAATGAGAATGAATCCCATACCATTGTATTTATAGCCATGATATCTTGGTGACCAAGTTAGAGGAAAAAATGAATGTTTTCCCCCTCCCTTTGGTCGATCGGATCAACAACCCTAAAAGGTTCTAGATCCTTCTTCTCTTGTTTCCTTTTTAGTCTTTAAACTTAATATTTAACGACCGTTAACCAAACCCCATCAAATACTAACGACCGGTAAGTGTTTTATTTGTGATCAAATAATTAAATACTACATTTAATTATTAATTATTTTTACATTGATTCTCATACGTAATGTGTGCAATTCCGAAGTATCAAGTTCGAATCCGGACAACGTATATTTAAATATATACACAAAACCTTTCAGCTCCCACTTGGATATAACTTAATATAGTAATGATATTGGTTTAGTCTAGCTTAACAGGCCAATGCCCCTAGATTTGAACCGTGTGTGGTTCCCTGAAAAAACCATTTTAATGATTCATCATTATACTTATCATTTTGCTTCTAATACTATATTAACTATGAATATGGATCAAGTCATTCCATAAGTTACCATTATGTTTCTCGTTGTATCTGATTGAACAAGATTATCAAATCATCTGAACGTATTCCAGATAGATATTGGGTATGGCCATACAAACATCTTGTCAACCCTACGAGGGGCCCAAATAGTATTATGCTTTGAAAAAAATTCAAACGATCAAATTTTCTTGACTATAAGCAAAACTCATGAACTTTGCAACACTTCTGAAAATAGCCCTTATAACCACCTGTTACGGATAGCGTTAGACTATTTCACACAAATGTACTACATTCATAATAGTTATCTGGTATCTCAAGTCTGAGGATAAATATACATGATTTACTTAATGACAAAGATCCATAAAGTACAATCATGTTAAGTTGGGATTTGTCCTATATTCAATTCATTGAATATGATGTGAATTTAGCATGTCCCACGCATCAATATACTTTAAGTATATTCTACCAAAATTCAGATTTGTCTTAATTCAATTACATTCCCACATCATTGATCGACAACGGACTTTTAGAATAACATAGGTTATTCACGGATTAAACATGCAAATATAGGATATAATATTAATAGAATAAAAAATAAACATTACCAATATTTTATTTTATTAAAATAATATTTGTTCATAACATCCCTTATCAAAAATCTAAATAGATCAATGCATGATAATACTTGTTAATGAATTATTCCTCAAGTAATGACAATTATACTTGTTGACAAGGCATAATATCAACTAACTTTGATCTATTGGAATTTTGATAATACTTATTTCAAGAATTCAACTAGTGAAGTTCTTGTGTGTGCATTCAAAATATCTTGATATTGCCACATAATATTTTATAAAATGTGTGACATCCTCAACCACCAATTTATGACGATCAAACTTTCAAACATTTTAAAGTTGAAAGTATTCTTATTCTTTAATGTATAATGCAACTATGCTCTTAGTTGAGCACAACTAGTTCACATGGCCATTAACAAGGATGAAATCCTACCATGACTAGTATTTAGTGTCATCTCAATTAAACCAACAACATTGTATTCAAACAACAATATGCTCTTTAAAATCCGTAAACTTTAATATCTACAGTGTAATGTTTGATGCCTTCCAAACTTTCAAGTTTGTTGGCTATGACAATTACGCAACAACTGTTGTATTGCTCATCCATAGAATTTTTAGAGCAATTTCAGGCTGAGGAATGTAATTCTAAATTCAAACATATTCCATTAGAATATTCATTACACTAGTTATCTAATAACTTTATTAGATATCAATGTTGTCAAATCATCTTACATTTAAGCATGATACAACAATTTATCAATATAACATGATTTAGATGAAAAATACTTCAGTCAAACTTAGATTTTATTCATGTTTTATCTTATCAAAAGATATATATACATTATTCAAATTGTGAAAAACTAGAAGGGGGGTGAATAGTTTTACCAATTTTAATTTAAGTTTCAAAGATTTAGATTCGATCTTATGTGAATTCGTATGGATGGATAAATAGTATAAAACAATAAGTAAAGTAAATAATGAAAGCAAGTAAAGTAAAGGATAGAAAGTAGCGACACAAGTGATTTATAGTGGTTCGGCTACAAGGACACCTTCCTTGCCCTACTCCACTCCCCGATTACCCCACTCGAGAGTTCAATCACTATGTCAACAAGCTCCTTCAACACGACGGAGAAGCCTCACAACGTCGCTTACACCTTTTCCGGTACAAAGCTAAATACTGTATTCTTCCACGAAGTAGAACCAAACCTTTACACAACAACTATGTGAAATATGAATTACAAGATCTTGCTACAGAAATCTTGTGGATGGACAAATCAATCAAGGACCCTTTGCTTGGATGACTTGTAGTATAGCGTGATCTCGCCTTTGAGAAGGACCTATATGAGAATCACAACAAAAGATAGAAGAACTACTAGAATGATCAAATGATCAGAGGTTAGGAGAGTGAGATAACATATGAGAGAGTTGTAAGAATAAGGGTGAGTAACAATGAAGAAATGGCTCATTATTTATAGGCACAAAAAGTCTTCTGTCTCACGGTTCTGGCGGATCCCTCATTTGGGGGATCCGGCCAGTGCAAACCTAGGGATCCGGCAGTCTGGGTTATACCAGTCCGGATTTTGGGTTGCAAACCGGGTTATGGGTTATGGTTTATGGGTTATGGGTATGAGCCATAGGTCATGGACATTGGGTCATGGGTACCCAACAAGATACAATGTATCTAGACAATGGGTCATGGGTCATGGATAATACCCAACATGATTTCATGCATGATGTCATACAATGGGTCATGGGTTATGGATTAGCTCCATGGGTATAGGTCATGGGTCTTTGATATTACCCATCCTATTACATAAACTATTACAACAAATAAATTATTACAACATTTTATGTGAATAACCAAATGTATATACTTTACAAAATAACATGTATTCTTATAGTTTTACTTATGATAACTTTATATTTGTTATCAACAAAACATAACGAGATCGCTAAATATGAATAAACATTTTTATGGTTTATTTGTATTAACAACCCCCCCCCCCCCCCTTTTTTTTTGTTGATGACAAAACATAAATTTATAATGAGTAAAACTTAAGATTAGATGTACGTTTTGAAAGTATATGTAAGTTTTACTTCTTCTCCCTCTTTTTGTCGAAACAAAAAGTGAACCTAGTGAAGAAATAAAGTGTGGAATAAAACTAAGTATGATCCACAAAGCACTAGCTCCCCCTTGACGATAGCTCCCTCTAGAATTGGGTGTCAAGTGAGAAACTATAATACCTAGAAAAAAATGTTAGTAGTAACATGTAGTATAATCTTGTATAAGACGAGAAACAAGATGGAAAGCCAAGGTACGTAAACAAAGCCTTGTAATAAAATATCAAAATGTAGTGGTATATATGCCACATACAAATGTAAAACTAAGAACAAGGATTGTTATTTAAAATGACTCAAAAGAAAGAAAGCAAAATAGAGAAAATATTATTATCATTCCTTCCATGCTTGCATATGGGTTAATTATGGAAGTTTTGGTGAGTGATAATGTTGATGCGATCAATGATATGGTTAAGTATGAACCGCATCTCGTCCCTTATTTCCATTGCGAGTTCCCTAGTGGATTGACAATGTTCGCAATAGAGATGGTGAGGGAGGTGTTGGTTGATGGTTTTCGGGTAGGTTTGATTGTTGGAGTGCGGAATAGGTGGTGGAAATGTTGAAAATATGGATCAAAGTCCATGATGTTGGTGAGTGGTGGTGGATAAGAACCTAGATGTTTTTGTAAGGTAATAGGAGGTAGAGGTGGTGATGTTTCAAGCTCTTTATAGAATGTGTTTGGAGATGTTGGAGATGTTGGAGGTGTTAAAAAGACCAGTTCTTTTGGGTTTAAGTTGGAGGCTAGTTGGGTAGTTTTTTATGTTTGAAATGGAGCGGGTGGTGGACTAGACACGGGTAGCGGAATTGTTTTTGGAGTCTTAAAAAGTTCCGCTAGGGTGATTTAGGTGTCAAGTTGAGACTCGTTAGGTGATTGTGGTGATGAGCTTGTGGGAGATGATGGAGGTGCTACAATGTAGTCATTTGGTGGAGAATGAGTAGTTGGTGATGGGCTTTTTTGACAAAGGTTTAGCTAAGCAACAAGGTCGGATGCTAATCCGTGCGGTTCTCCTAGATTTGGTTGGTGGTGGTACTACGGAAGGTGGTAGGATGAAGTTTTGGATTTCTTGAGAATGGTTGTTTTCACTAGATGGTTCATCAATGTTTGAGGATCTTTTGGGTGACATGATGATGATTGTTTGTGAGGTTGATAGTGATGGATATGCAAGCATTTTGGAACCTTATTTATAGAGCAAATAATGCATTGCAATGAATGCTAAAACCAAAATGTGGACTATAATCTAATGATTAGATATGAATTTAAGGCATATGATCATGAGAACACAAGCATTAAGTCACATATTCATTAGTGTTAAAACTAAAATGTTGAAAATATGAAAGTTTCTAGAAAAAGTGAGAAAATAAGAGAAAATTTTGGCTACTGTGGCACGGTTCCCACGAATCCGTCCCTTAAGGGATCCGTCTAGCATAAATGCTGGGAACCGTGGAACTGGTGTTCTCAAGCAGCTAAAAAATTTGCTTTTGGAAACAATATTGCCTACTATGTGCCTATATGAACAACCATGTGGAGTTGCGGTTATCTCGACTCCTTTTAAAAAAAATAAACATAGAAGTGAAAAATATATATTTTCTTGAGATAACCCGAGTGCTCCTTAATTCATTTTTGCTTGATTGAATGTACCCGAAAACACATATTAGTTATGTATTTCCTTTAGAATTTAAAAGCATAAGATGCAATGAAAAGGTTTTTACTTTGTATTAACGATGAGAGAAAAAATGTTTTTCCTAGACGTGAGAGTGATTTTAAGGAAACTGATACAGGGAAAAATATTTTTAGAAAATATTTCCAAGAATTTCTTGTAAAAAAAATTATCTTGAGTTTTGAAAATAAATCCCCATATTATTTGTGAGTTGTGTGACATAGAGATCCTAGACTTAGAAAAGAAGGTAAGGCAAACATTTACGTACCTTGTAGAATGAAAATATTTCACGACGATTGCTCCATAAGACCAAGACCTAGACGAAGCAAGTTGAATTGTTCCCGCTTCAATGATTTGGTGAGAACGTCGGTTATGTTGTGTTCGGATACCACTTTCTTAATTGAAATGTTCCCCTTTTGAACATTGTCTCTTAAGAAGTGATGACGGATCTTTATATTCTTGGTACGAGAATGCAACATCGGATTTTTTCTTAGATCAATAGCATCTTTGTTGTCGCATAAAGTGTCAACGTCACTTAGATAGACGTCGTAGTCAACTAACGCTTGTTTCATCCATAGTGCTTGTTGGCATGCTTTGCCACCGGAGACATATTCGGCTTCGGTTGTTGATATGGCCAATGCCGTTTGCTTCTTTGAGAACCAAGATGTTAAGCAACACCCCATGAAAGTGCAAACACCACTTGTACTTTTTCGGTAAACATAATCACCTGCATGGCCAGAATCCGCATATACAATAATTTTTACCCCCGTCCCCTTGAGATACCATAATCCTAATTGACTAGTACCCTTAATATATCTAAATATTCTTTTGACGGCTTCTAGGTGTGAAGTTTTAGGGTCTTCTTGAAACCTAGCACAAAGACATACACTAAACATGATATCCGGCCGACTAGCCGTAAGGTAGAGAAGACTACCAATCATGCCTCGGTATTTGGTATTATCAATGGCTTCACCGTCTTTATCTTTGGTAAGTTTGGTATCAGATGACATTGGTGTTCTTATTGGTTTTGACTCTTCTAATCCGAATTTCTTTAGCATTTTTTTATGTATTTGGATTGAATAAAGAAGATACCATCTTCCAGTTGTTTGATTTGTAGACCAAGAAAGAAACCTAATTCTCCCATCATACTCATTTCAAACTCATCATGCATGATTCTTGAGAAATCATCACACATGTCTTGACAAGTTGATCCGAATATAATATCATCCACGTATATTTGAACAATAATTATTTGTGAGTCCTTTTTCTTTGTGAAAGTGTATTGTCAACTAACCCCATGGTATAGTCGTTTTTGATTAAAAATGAATTGAGTTTATCATACCAAGCCTTTGGGGCTTGTTTAAGACCGTAGAGAGCTTTCTTTATTTTGTACACGTGATTAGGTTTTTCGAAATCGATAAAGCCCGGAGGTTGAGCTACATAAACTTCTTCATTAATAAAACCATTTAGAAAAGCACTTTTAACTTCCATTTGAAAAAGCTTAAGATCATGAGCACAATCATAAGCAAGAAGTATTCTTATAGACTCTAATCTAGCTACGGGGTCATAGGTCTCATCAAAGTCTATGCCTTCTTATTGGTTATACCCTTGAGCAACAAGTCTAACTTTATTTCTAGACACGACACCGTTTGCACCTAATTTGTTTTTATATACCCATTTTGTTCGGATTATGGTTTGGTTTTTAGGTAGAGGGACAAGTGTCTAAACATTGTTAGAAACAAATTGATTTAACTCTTTTTGCATAGCCATTACCCAACTTTCATCTTTTATGGCTTCTTGAGTGTTTTTAGGTTCTATGGTTGAGACAAAATAAAATACACTACTTTGGTTTTGGACTTGAGATCTTAAGGTTCTTTCATTTAACTTTCCTATAACCTTTTCTACGGGATGATCTTTAGACTCTTTAATATTGATAATTTCATTGTTTAATGGTTCATCTTCTTTATTTATATTTTCTTTGATTTCTAAGACTTCACTTTCGATTAACTCATCATCGACAAGAGGTAAGGTAGTTTTAGGTGGACTCTCGTCAAATTTTACGTTTAAAGATTCTTCAACTTTCATGGTTTCTTTATTTAGTATTACGTATGCTTTATTAGGAGAATATCCTAGAAAGATACCTTCGGTTGATCTTGGATTGAATTTAGTTAAATAATCTTTAGTATTAAGTATGAAACATTTACTACCAAAGGCTCGAAAGTGTTCTAACGAAGGTTTTTTGCCTCGTAGTAACTCGTATGGAGTTTTTCCTAAGAATGGTCTAATTAGGACTCGGTTTAGTATATAGGTTGATGTGTCGACGGCATTGCACCAAAATTTCTGAGGAATAGATTGCTCATTAATTATGGTGCGACTCATTTCTTGTAAGGTTCTATTTTTCCTTTCAACTACCCCATTTGGTTGTGGAGTGCGAGGAGCCGAGAAATTGTGGGTAATACCATTAGCATCACAAAAAGCTCCGAATTGCACTTCATTATCAAATTCCCGACCATGATTCGTTCTAATTGACACAATAGGACTTCCTAGTTGTCTTTGTATTTTCTTACTTAATATTTCAAAGTAATCGAACGTTTCAGTTTTATTCTTTAAAAATTTAGTCCATGTATACCTAGAGTAATCATCCACTATAACCAAAGTATAGAAGTTACCTCCATAACTTTGAATAGCGGATGGACCAAATAAATCCATATGTAGTAATTCTAGACACTTAGTAGTAGAAACCATATTTTTAGCTTTATGACTAGCGTGGACTTGTTTTCCTATGTTACAAGCATCACAAAAATGGTGTTCGTATTTTAGTTTAGGTGGGTTTCTTACTAGTTCTTTGGATGATAGCGATTGAAGAAGTCGCATATTGGCGTGACCTAATCTTCGATGTCGTAACGTAGAAGTATCATCCATAGATGTAAGACAAAGCTTGTCTTTTGGTTCATTTCTGATTTTAATGACATACATCGTTAATGGTTAAGGATTTGTGAGATATTGTTACTTTACCGATGATTTTGCTCTTGCTATTTCTGAACACCACATTTCCTCCATTGAAGGGTTCATTACCGGTCATATGCCTTGTGCACCCGCTATCCTTGATCCATTTGTCCGGATCTAAGTCAACCCTTAGGCACACCTAAGAAAACAATTAACTCAAAATTTTGGTCCCTATTTGTTCATGGGTCCATTGGTGTTATACATTTCATTCATATGAGGCATATACGAAAAAGGTGAGAAAGGATTCCAAGGTGTAAAGTTTTGAAATGGAAAACCATTTTGTGCATTAGGATTCTATCCCATTTGATGGTGGTTACTTTTAGGATAGATATTGTTTGGTCTTCTTATATTTGTGTTCGGTTTAGAAAATGATGGACCTTTGTTTTTCATAAAACTTTGATTTTGTTTTAGGGGAGGTGGTTGTTTGACATTTCTAATAATAAAATGGGTTGGTTTATTCTTGTTAACAATAACAAAGTCAGTTCTAGAGGACGTGGTTGCGTTATTTATACTGTTTACTGGTACAAACCCATGAATCCCTAAATTTACACTAGACGGTTCCTTTTTCAAGGGATCTGTGGGATTCGTGGCTACAGTAGCCTGTTTTTCAATTTCTTTAACGAATTGCGTTTCTTTAATCTTGTTAGTTGAGGCAATGTGTTCCTAAATGCCTAAACCCTTTTGATTATTACCCGTTTTAACACTATCAAGTATTTTATCAAGAGTATTAGTACTTATTCTAGCAATCTTAGAATCAAGATGATCAACTAACGTTTGAATTTCTACACAAATCTTGCATTCACTATCTACTTCTTTTCCCTTTTCTAATCTCTTTAATTTATCTTTTAGTTCAAGGACTTCCTTTTCTAACCGTTCATTTTTGTTTTTCAACATATTGTTTTGTTAATTACTTTTAGACTAATTTTGCAAAGCTTATCATATTCAAGATGTAAGGATTCATCATCTAACGATGAACTACTATAATATAGAGAGTCGGAACATACCTCGTTGGAGTCTTTTGCCATGAGACAAATTTCTTCGTTCTCCTCCTCACTCATTCCCCACGAGCCACTTACGAACACCTTTTGTTCGTCACGTTTGGGACACTCACTAATGAATTGATTAGGATCCCCACATTTGAAACACTGATTCGCTCCCAAACAGTCAAGTTTAGTCACGCAAGCCAGCCACTTGTGAATGGCTGACTGTAACAAACTTAAAACAGTATGGAAACAAATGCAATGAGTCCGGAGAGTATTGTGTTTCCCAGTCGTTAAGTCCCAACGAGCCGTGCGAGAATAGTCAAACGTTTAGTGATCGAGAAGATTTGAACAGATATGTAGATTTGATTGATTATAACTACGTAAATAGCCAACAAATTACAAAGGCTTAAATGCAAATTAAAGGAAATTTAAAAGATAAAAATATTAAATAAGCGCTATCACTATTTTTATAATGACGTTTTTGGTTTTATGTTTTTATAAAACTTAATTTAAAACTACGTGACGTACAAATGAAAATGTAAAACTTACACAATATTAACCCTAAAAATATGAAAATGACATTTTTACAAACCTAATGATAAAAGAAAATTTATAGAAAAAGAAAATTATTTTTATAACTAATTAGTTAATTATTATTAATTAAAAACTATTTTTAACTATTTAATAATAACCTAAAATACAAGAAAATATGAAATAAAGCTAGAAAAATAAAATTAAGACTTAGAAAAATCTAAAATATCAAAATAGAATTTTCAAAACTATTTTTGTATTTTTCTGATTATTTTTCTATTTTTTAGGAATTAAAAACTATTACAAACTAATTAAATTATTTAAAAATACAAAATAAACTATGAAAAAATCTGGAAAATTACCTTTTTTACTTTTTATATTTATCTAAACCTAAAAAAAATGAAAAATTATTTTTTAGAACCTTTTCTGAATTTTTTGTATTAAAAGCTAATTAAAAATGCTTAAAAACTGTTTTTAATTAAGAAAAATAGCAAACTGACCTAGAAAAATGTGAAAAATTCAGGAAAACTCTAAAATTATATTAGGAAGCTAGGAAAAATAGAAAAACATGGGGTTATGTGCAAGAAATAGGAACTGATGTTGCAAGTTCTTGTGAAATAAGCACTTAAATAAGCAAATGGAAACAACAAGCCACCAACTTTTCACAGAAGCTCTAAACTGCTAATAGAACTAAAATGCAACAAATAATAACAAGTCTTAACCTCTGATTTGCAAGATTAACCAGATTAGATGATTTGAGATAATAAGCTAAAACATATTTAGGGGGTCTACTTTGGGCATAAGCACAAGCTCCACTTTAAGCTAAAACTGAAAAACACCAATTGGAACCTAAAGCAGACCTGGGTAAGACCTAGCAAACCAAAACTCAGACCTGGGTGAGCTCATATGAGCCCTATGCAACCCTGGACAAAACTGAGGAAACCTCAGTTTATAATAAGCCCTGTGAACAGGGCACTTGACACCCAAAAGAGAAGCCTGTTTAGAGCTTTTAAGAAAATTGTAAAATTCTACTAAAATGGTAATAAGGATAAAGACCAGTTGAAGTTTTTAGAATGCCAAGTTTCACTGAAAATGGCTCAAAAATGAAGCCATGAAAAATCCTTCTAATCTAGTTCAAATCCATTTTTTTATGTTTTGACTTTTGAACAAAAACTGAAATGTTGACTTTGATGAGATTTGGATACAATTTAAGCACTGATTATGAAGTGTTATGATCAAATAAAGCTAATGTAATCTATGTTTAACAGTTCTAAACACAAAACAAGGATTTGCTAATCCAAATCCACAACAGTGAACAAGTTAAGACAGATTACTTGATGTTTTGACTTTTTGAGCTAGCAGGCACAAGACTTTGACAGATATGAGCTCAAATATGCTACACAAACATGATCCAACAAGAAGCATACACTGAACAAACCTATGAGACAGATTTATCAGCAAACCTAAACACACCTTTATCTTACTGTTATGAAGATTAAAAGAGACAAACACTTTTCAAACTTGTATCAATGATCCAGATACATCTATATAACCTAAATACAGCTTATTGAACAGATAAAACTTATTATAAACCACAAGAGCAGATTATGCTATAAAATTTGGAAATAACTTACAAGTGGTCCTAAGCCACAATGGCTTGCAACAACAACCAGTGACCACTAGCCTATTCAACTTGACCCAATGAACTCTGAACTAACCCAAATCCATAACTGAATCAACCCATTTCCATTTCCATTTCCATTTCTGCCCAAATCCACCTTGTTTGACTTTCTTTGACCAAAGTTCAATTTTGCTAAAATCTTAAATGTGAGCTTATAGAAAGCTATTAGAAGCTTGTATAAGCTTATTGGAATTGAGAAATGAGCTTATTGAAGCTTGGATGCAAGAAATAGAAACTGAAATTTCCAACAGTGGTGTACAAATTTGAAATGTGAACAATAACTTGAGTTTATACTTAAAAGTTGATAATTCTGATACAAATACCTTACTTTGATACTAAGAAACAAAATATTTCAGAAATTACATTAAATTAAAAGCTTTTAATGAAAAACGACATAAGTGAAAAATAAACTAAAACTACTACTTTTTCCTTTGCTTCTCTTCCCTTTTTTATACACCATTTGTCTTCCTCTCACTCCTCTGAACAGTTCCCAGCACTCTTTTGAGCCATTGGATGGCTAGAAGCGATCTTGGCCTTTGATTTGGTTTTTGGCGGGAAAAACCCATTTGACCTGTGGACTGTGATATAGCACTAGGGGGGGTGGCATTTATTGTAGTGGGTAAGGTGATGATGAGGGGGAGGGATAAGGTGGAAAGGTGAGGTGATGGTGGCTGTGGAGTTGCAGAGCATGTTGGGGAAGAAAGGATAAGGTGGGGCGGTAATCGCTTATTTGACTTTGGTTGACCAAAGGTCCAAAACAGGTTAAAGACAGGGGGTCAAAATGGTTATTGGCAGGGGTCATTTGGGTTAGTGACAAGTCCAAGTGGGGTTTAGGTTTAATAATAACAAGGACTAGTTTTGTAATTCCTGAAAATTGAGGGACCTAAGCTGCCAATTCATCAAAGTTGCTCCAAGGGACTAAAAGTGACAGGTTTCCATAGTTCAAGGACCAAACTTGTTATTATTGAAAGTTAAGGGACCTAAGTTGTCATTTTTGAAAGTTAAAGGACCAAAGTTGTAAATTTGTAAATTTAAATCTCAAGGACCAGTTTTGACAACTTAAGAATCCCTAGGGACTCAAAATGATATTTCTCTTTATTTGGTTTTACCACGGATCGCTTTTTGACAACTTTTGAAACTTGGGGACTAAAGCGCCAATTATGCAAACTTGATATCGCTTTTCACCGATTTTGACATTTTGCATTTAAAACACATAAAACACTTTTTGTGATATTTTAATCATTTTGATACATTTCGAGTGTTTTCGGATGTTTTTGCGTTTAAATGGTACAAAAATGATGAGTATTTACACACTCATCAATCCCCACACTAAGATATTGCTAGTCCCTAGCAATGTTTTGAGAAAAATTAATGGATTTCAATCTCTTTACCAAAAGCCATTACTCGAGTAGCCAAATGTTTCGGTTCAAGTAAGAACCATGGTACAATCGATAACCATGTGATTTTGAGCAAACCACCGACTTCCAACGGATTTGATTTGTCTTTACAAGAAGCCGTTTGCTCGGACTAGCCAACTCTTAGATAAATTATCAATATTATCTTTGGTGAGTGATTACCAATTATGGTTTTTCCATCGCCTTTACCACAAGCCATAAACTTGCGGGCTAGCCAACTCTTCACTTTTTAGGATATGGTGAAAGTGAATACCATACAATTTTGGGCAAATTGCAAGTCGTCAACGGATTTGAGATATCTTTACCAAGAGCCGTTTGCTCTGGATTAGCCAATCCTTTTGTTTATTAGACAAAGTGATCGATAATCAAATGATGAGTAAGTGAAGAACACTTACTCCAAAAAAATTTTGGCCAAAATGGGGAATTAG
>CM040240.1:137303756-137351849 GCA_022545495.1 Chrysanthemum lavandulifolium | reverse complement strand
TGTGTTCTCTTTCATGATCTTTACTCATGAAAATTTTAACTAATGAATGTTGTTTATTATGTTGTTGGTGTCATTACATAGTGTTTGGAAATGCTTGTAAATGATCATTATTACTAACAAATTTTTTGTAGCTTTATTTTCATAATCCATGTATCTTCCCATTAAAGCACCCAATTTAGGGGAGCTTTGAATAAGGGAGATAATAGCTCGGCTCATTACATTCGCATAGCCTCTTCTTTTGTTGAGACAAAAGGGGAGAAAATATAGAACTTTGAAACTATTTATAGTTGACTTTTCTAAAAAGTCAACCGCATACACTTGACTTTCTAAAAGTCAAACAGGAACTCTCATTGATAATACTTGACTTTTCTTAAAAAAAAAGTCAAACTGCATACTTTGAATTTCTGAAAAAGTCAAACATCATGCATCAACTAGTGAATTCTTTGACCTACATAAAAAGTCAAAACTCATACACTTACATTATCATTTCCTTTTCAAAGTTCTAAAACTAATATTTTTATAACTCTTGTACAAACTTGTTTCTTTTATAAAAATAAAATTTATATTTTGTCCTCAACAAAAAGGGGGAGATTGTTAATACAAATATCGTCATTAAACGTTATTTATATTTTTGATCTTTGCCTAAGTTTTGTTAACGACAAAAGTAAATTTAATTTATAAAAGCTTAAAGCTTGTCAAGTTTATTAGATATTAAAACAAGCTTTCTCAAACAATATATTCATCATTCAAGCATTTACATTTATGATTAGTAACATCTTGATATGACTCTAATCATTATGTATGATAGTAGTTTGTAGAATGTGTTAGGTTCTTAAACCAAACACTACTTAAGCACTTGCATATTTCTATTAATAGTAATACAACATATTGACATCATGTATTACATCATGGAGATCATTGAAGATTCCATTAGATATTTTGTGAAGATTTGTACTCTTCATATCTTGCACAATCTTACTTAGATAGAGTTGACTTTAGGCAAGATTTGATATCTTGACCGACCGGCGGTACTAATTTGGTACACGCGGAACCCTTTAAGGGTCCGCGTCCGTGGACGCCTCGTCCAATTTGGCTACAAATAGCAATGCCAAGCCAAGTAGTTTCTCATCCCTTTCTAACATACTCTCATACATATCTTCTCTAACCTTTCTAATTCAGTTTCATATCATATTAGTGATCTCTTTGTAGCAAAGAAGATCAAGTCATATTCAAGCTTCAACGAGAAGTTGGAAGTCTTGTTTGTTTAGTGTTGTATGATCTAGTGTTGATTCATACTTCATTGTTGTATCAAACCATCATAATCTTGCGAGTGTGAGTGGTTAGTATTTTAGTCCTCAAAATACATTGTGTGGGAGTAGTTGTACCCTTGGAAAGAACTCGACATCTAGCTTAGTGTCGAAATAGTGTGCGAAGTGTAAAGGTTTTCTCCGCCGGTGAAAGGAGCTTGTTGACTAGTGAAGTTAAACTCGAAAGTGTGAGACTCGGGAGTGGAGTAGGGGCAAGAAAAAGAGTCCTTGTAGGCCGAACCACTATAAACAACTTGTTGTGGTTTGATCATTTCTTTCCTTATTTACTTATTACATATTGCTTGCATATTTCATTAACATACTTAAGATCAATATCAATTGATATTTCAATAAGTTTCAAAACAAAGTTTTAATCGGTAAACTATTCAACCCCCTTCTAGTTTTCTACAAACTGATTCAAAAGAGTAAAAAAAAAAAAAAAAAAAAAAAAAGAAAAACACATTTGGCTCGGGGAAAGTCCAAACGTCATCATATCTATCAGGATGGTTCATTGGTCCTCCGCAGCAACATGTGGCAGTTGGTGACCATCCTTTACGATAAGCTTCCGATAATGCTTTCTGCAGCTTCCCTTGTTTTTGAGGCATGGAGCCTGTGAAACAAAACAAAAGATTAATATTATTGATATATAAAAAATGCTTCTTTAACTGATCTGTACATACAAAACATTAATGTTAAAAATAATCATTGACATATCAACTCTATAAATAGCTCATCATTAAGATATCGAAAAGTACCATCGTTGTTGAACTTCCTAACAGCTGTAAATACTAATCATAATTAACACATTAACTATCACTTACATGTCTCTTCTAACATTCTCCTCTTTATCTTTGTGAGTAGCAAAGAAGATAGAATAAATCATATAATACTACCACTGTTAGATACATGAGTGGGAGCAGTGAAGGCCTTGTTGACCGTTTCTGTCAACTTCTTTTTTCTCCTTCCTCCCGGGGCTTCAATCTTCCAAAATTCACAAAACATCAAGCCCAAATCCAGCAACAACCTGCAATTTAAAATAAATTACACATGATCACATGGTTATTTACTTTTTGGGTTATAAATAGGTATTTCATATTAAATGAAACATTGATTATAATGTTTATAAGTATAAGGCAGGCCTCGTCGTCAGAATTTTAGTGATGGTAAAAATATACACTGATTCATACTAAATAGAGTTACGGTTCATACTAAATGATCTGCATTACCAGTCGGCTTCACACGCTCAAGCTGAGCCAACTTGAGGCTTGTAACAGGTGACATGCCTGTTGGTTTGTATTGTACTCTTTTTATGACATGTCATCCAAAAAATCCTCTATGTGCAGATAGGCCAAAGGATGCGCCGCCTTGAAAATATGGTGTTTGCTTTAACCTGTACAGGTTTCTGCAATATACCTTCATTAGATATATTGGATACTTGTATATATTAATCTATTAAGATTGTAGATAATATACGCTGCCACAAGTACGCTGTTGCATAATAGATGTCCTGTTGTGTGATAGATGTCCAGTTTGCGTAATAGATTTATAGGAGACTTGCATAATCTCACTTAATTTTGAGATTACATTAAACAAAAATTATATAGATTTATGCTTGTTCCTTAGCAAGCTTCATATACAAAACACATTAAAAATCATTAAAATCCTAAAATTGATGGAGTTTTCTCCATGGAGAGAGTTCTAATTATTTGGGTGAAGAGTAGGGTTCCTGTGACATAAATAAAAGACGTATTAAGCTCAATTACAATTTATGCATGACAATAACAAAGCTAAAGAAAAAATAAAAACCCTAATTTGTTGTAGGAAGATAGAAGTACCTCGTCACCATCTTTTAAAAATTTCTAATCGTACCTAGATACATATTACCAACGAAGAAGAGAATAACCTGCACATCAAATCACAAAAGAAAAAAACATCGTGTGTGTGATGAGATGAATGAGTGATATTAGGGTTTTGGAAGAAAAAAATACCGTATAATTTGTTGTAGGGATTCTTATAATTATGTTTTCTTTTTTTAGATAAATACATTCATTTTCAAACTAATCAAAATGGTCAAAGATTAGTTGTAGAGATTTATAAGTTTGGTTTTCCATGTTATAATCAAAATAACTTGTTACCTAAGTGGTAAACACACAAGTTATTTATCCAAATAACCAAGGTTCAATCCTTGCAAGGCCACTTTTTTATAAAAAAATTTTACAAAAATAATTATTCTAAATCCGAAATTTACAATTAAAAAATATTTAATAAAATTTCGAAATTTACAAAAATAATTATTATAAATGAAATTTACAATTAGTGCTTAAAAAAATGGATTAATAGTTGGATTATTAAATTGCTTAGGTGGACATATAATGCTTAGGTGGCATTGAGGTGGCATTGAGGTGTCATTGAGGTGGCATTAAACGCCAAATGCCTCCTGTTATATATATATATATATATATATATATATATATATATATATATATATATATATATATATATATATATATATATATATATATATATATATATATATATATATATAGAGTTAGGATCAAATAAGAAGAATAATAAAATAAGAAGGATAGGAAGTAACCACAACCACTCATTCTAGATGCACCTTCAAAATGGATGCGTCTTCATTCAAATTTTCCCTCCCATATTAAAATGCGTGCTAGAATTACTTCTTACCCTTCCTCATTTTAATACTCTTCATTTGGATCCCTTCCCTATATATATATATATATATATATATATATATATATATATATATATATATATATATATATATATATATATATATATATATATATATATATATATATATGTAGAATCTAGATCAAATAAGATCAAACTTAAAGTTGTTAAAATGAGATCCAACTAAAATTTGACAAGAGACACTCTCCTTACAACAAAAATAAATTTTATATTAACTACAACTAAAATTGTTAAAGTTTCGATAGATTTTTCTTTAAAATTTACGAAACCTAGGTGATACACTTTGATTAGAAGTGTAATGTGTAACATGTTTTTGTATATGTATCAGGTTTTGGAATATTTATTAATGTAATGTGTATCAGGTGTATCACTAATCCAAACTCATGTATCATTTGGTTATTAGTTGCTAAAATGTTAATTTGTATTAAAATATTATTTTTATGTGTATTATTGCTAAAATTGTTATTTATAAATGGTTTAGTGGTTTTTTTACTTGATCTTATTTTTACAACTTTAAGTTTGATCTCACGTTAACTCTCCCTATATATATATATATATATATATATATATATATATATATATATATATATATATATATATATATATATATATATATATATATATATATTAAAAAAAAAATTATAAAATCGTATATATATATCAAAAGCATATCAATATTGGGCTTGTTTTATTCGTTATCGAGTCCTTTTTGCCAGTATTTTTTTTTAAATCAAGATATATTTGTTAGATAATTGATAAATAAAGTTTGTTGTATAAAAAAAGTCATTAATTGTCAGAAGTTCAGGGTGTATTTCAAAATTTCTTTTTTTTTATTATTTTGATGGCTTTGGAAAATATTATTTTATTAACTTTGGAAATCGATCCTTGGAGAAATGTTATATATATAGAATTAGTACCAATAGATGATATTTGATTAGTTGATATTGATACTTGATAGGGTAATTATACTATGTAAGAAGTTGATATTTTGGAAATCGTCGTCTTAGAGGTCGGCTTGACGGAGTGGGGTGACTTGGGTGCATTGTGGAGTCGCGGCTTGAGTTGGCATTGTTCACAAGCCGAGCTATCAATTTAGAAAGATTAAAATATGTTTAGTGGGTTTATTAGTTACTCTTTTACTAAGCTGCTGCTTGATTTCGTGGTTGGCTGTATGTTGTACACTTGTACTTTATTATCGGTTCCAAATGTTTTTAATGGAAATGCGGATATGATTTTTCAATTGCTCGATTTTTTTTGTTTTTTTTATTTTTTTTTGAAAAGTCACACACACATATAGTTATGTGTTTCACTAAACGTTTCAAGTGTTTCAATATTTCAAATGTATCAGTAAACTAGTGATGTGTTTCGGATAAATAAGCAAAGTATTGCAGTAAACGAGTAAAATGTTTCAGTAGATGTTTCGCAAACGAATAAATTATATGTAATTGAAACGAACGTGTATTCTCACCCCCAAAAAATAGCTCAGAACGAGTAAAAGTGGGGCTATGAACTCATCTCAAGTAAGTGATAAAAAAAAAAGCGATCAAGTAGTATAGTATAACGGTACCCGGTCACGGCTTAATAAATAACGACGTGCCTTAGAAATATGCCATGTGAAATAAAGTAATGCATATGAGTTTTCAAAAGTGTTTGTATCATTGTTTGTGTGGTAGTTTATAAGTCAAAATATTCTTTGTGTCAAAGTTTACTATTTATATAAGTTTATGCATTTACCCAATAACTCTAGTCAATAAACTATGGATATTCAATTTATAAAAGTTTCCCCGGCTTTATTATACAAACTAGAGTGTTACTCATTTTAGTATTTATAAAAAATTTAAAAATATATAGTTCGTCTTTTTGTCGGGTTGTAAGATAGTAATATTTTATTATTTATATATATTGTCTTCTAGTCGAGCTTAAGTTTAATAAGTTGTAGTATTCATAAAAGTCATAGTTTTTGTCTTTTTATCGATTATAAGAAAATATGTTTATGACAAAATTACAAATGTAAAATTTCTAATAAAAATTGGGCATAACCCGTTCGTTTGAACTTACTTTTCCAAATTTATAAAAGCAATCATGTTCCAACAAGAAACCGCGTTTCAACAAAATATTAATAAAACTCTTTTATGCTCACTTTTCTTCCAAACATGAACTTCTAACTATTTTAACCAAATAAGCTAGTGAATAAGCCGATTAGTTGAGTTGTCAAATAAGTTAATTTCATAAGTCCAAAAATAAACCAAACTCTTGTTGGGCCGAGTAGTCCATTAAAAGCCCAAAATGATATGTTCAATAATAAGTCCATTTGTAAGTCCAATAATAAGTCCGTTAATAAACCGAAATGTTAAGCCATAAAATAAGCCAAACCGATAAACGCTATGGGCGTGCTTGGTTTGTAAAGGGGAATAGCAATGGGAAAGGCAAAAGAAATATAAAAGAAATATAAAGGTAATCAAATTCATTACCCCAAATTAGTGGGTAATGACCCATTAGCCAAAAGTGGGTAATGCGTGATTGCATTATATAGTACCAAACATCATTGAATCATTATGTTACCCATTCCTTATGGCCCATACCCCTTAACCAAGCACACCCTAAAATAAGCTGAATATTTAAGTTCAAAAATAAGTCGAACTATTAAGCTAGAAAATAAGGCAAATCATCAAGTTTCAAAATAAGCCACAAAATGAGCCCATAAAAATAAGCCGAATAGTAATAAGCTTGTAATAAACTAAACCTTATATCTCTTTTTGGCCGAATGGGCTTAATAAGCCCATTAAGTACTTTTTAGTCAAAAATAAGCCAATAAGCAAATAAGCAAAACTACAACACTTTATTACACTTTTATTTTACCAAGATAACTACACAAACTTAATGATAAAATTTTACCAAAACTTATACATGAAATCGGTGTATATACTTGTAGGTTCCCAAATATATTAGAAATCTTAGAGAGAGAAAGAAGATAGAGAGAGAGGGAGACGTAGAGAAAAGGTAGAGAGAAAGAAGAGAGATGGGGATGAATGAATGTATTTCTCACACTAAAAGACACAGTCACACACCTCACAAATGAGGTGGTTTGTTCTTTATATACAAAGTAAAACACCCCTAGTGGGCTTGGTGAGCTTTGGTGTGGTGTTGGACCATTACAAGAGTAAACTACATAATATTAAGCCCATACGCCTAACCTATTAGCTTAAACTAACACCAAAGCCCACTAATTAATCTATAACTAGCTATTACAACGTACAAGGTTCGTGTCATATAAATGAACATTACTTCATATAAAATATTAATGCTAACAATCTTCCCCTAAGGGGTGGTCATTTATGAATGATGCCTCTTGAGTCTTGAACTTGAATCTTTGATCTTTAGCACTTGCATCTTAAGTCTTTCAACTTGGATCTTTGATCTTCAGCACTTGTTTCTGATCTTTAACCTTGTTTGTAATAGACTTGATAGACTTCTTTGTTCCAATTCATGTTTGTGATCTTTATCTTTCTTTCAACACCTTGTTTGTAATAAACTTGATAGACTTCTTTGTTCCAACCTAACAACAATCAATAACTAGGTTTCATAGATCTAAGCAAACACACAAGTAATTTAGCTAGACATGTTAAACAAGCAAGCATACACACAATCAATTGAACATGGGGTAGATATGATGATAAATTGGAATAACAAACTTATCTTAATGTGTAAAATAGGGTATGGGACCCTAGAATACTGTCCAAGTCAGACCACAATTGAGTTAGGGTTTTCTCTCCAAAATTCTACATCTTAAAATATATAAAATTGAATTCTATATGTAGATTTACAATCGTGACGGCGTCGCCGTCGTGTGCACTTTTTGATCAAGTCTTCATAGAGGGACGGCGTCGCCATTTTGATGGGACGCCGTCAGGTGTAATGATCAGGCTTTGAGTGTCTTCGATCTTGACTTTGCCATTTTCTTCATGTTTTCGCTCCTTTTCGTCCAAATATGCTTCATTCCAGCATTTTGCTTCCAAAAGACCTAAAAAGTGAAAAGAAACGATTTTAAGCAGTAACGGATATAAAATATGTCGATTTAGGGCTTAAATGACCCCCTAAAAGCGTACGTTTTAAATCCTTATCATAAACACCAGTCGATCACGGTGGACTATTCTTAAAACATAGACCACTACGATTTTTTACTGATGAATGTCTTGATTCTATTAACCTTGGTCGAGCACATCAGCCGTCTGAATCTCGTTAAGGACAATCATCATTACATTGGATAAATCCAAGTAACGACCTATGTCTTCAGGATTCGATTCGTGAAAGGAATCTCCTTAGCGGGATTTCCAGCACTTACAGGCTCGAACGTCGAGAGTATTAACAACATAATGTGAAAACACTTCTCTAATCCTTACAAAGGTTGCGCCTGAATTGGAGGCCCTCAAGAAATCTAACACATGTACACCGAAGTAAACCAACAAGACATGTGAGCCGCTGAAGTATACCGAAGCATCACTCCACGACTGTAGACCGTTTGAAACAAAGTAACCACCATGATGAATGTTTGGCAAGATTACAAAGATCTTGCATAGGACTCTCGTACAACTTGTGTTCTTATTGGCGAAAACAAGTGTATATTTTTTGGAAATTGTGTCCTAAGTGATCTTTTTATGAATCTCGTGGCTCTAGACTCGATTAAGTGCGTTTTAGTTTTAGTGGTCGGAGGCTGGAGCAGAGTGCCTCTTGTTTCAATACCAACACATCTCGGAATGAGAGGTCGATAGATTACACAGTATTCTTCGTGAGAAATGAAACAAGATCCTTTTAAGAGGAACTTGAGTGGCTAGGATGGGTGGTGCAACGCGTCGTTGGGTCCATGACGTCTTGTCTTCAATACCAGTATCATCTTAGTGATAACCAGTAGCAGATTACACAAGGTTCTTCGTGCGAAATGAAGATGAAGAGTAAAGGGTGGTTGTGTGGTGGTGCCGGTTGTGTGGTGGTACAGGAGGGTGGTAGTGCAAGGGTAAATTAGTCATTTTGCATGGATTTGACTTTGACTAACGGGTTTAGTAACGAGCGTTAGCTAAAAACGAGAATTTGCAATTACATAGCGCCTAAGGGGCATTTCTCACAAAAAGCCCAAACATTAGATACACAGCTCGCAAATTTTTAAAATTAAAGACATTTCTTGCAAAAATGACAAACTTTAAAGACATAATTTACGATTTACTCTAATTTGAAGATATATTTATTGGCCCCTTGCAATTTTCAATATACACTACTGGTAAGCAAGGTTGTAAAAATCGTTAGGCGCTAGTGAGGCGGTTGGGTAGGGCCTAACGATTAATCGGTTAGGCGGGGATTAATCGAGAATTAATCAGATTCGAATTTTTATGTACAAAAATGTAATTTTAGATATTATATTATTTTATATGTATGGGATAAGCGTATTGATCAAAAGCTCAAATATTTCGTTGTTCAAATATAGGCATAATACATAATTCTTCAAAGTTCAAAGTTAAACATAAATATTACTTGTTTTGTTGACCATTTTTAAGCGACCTTTGACCGATTTTGTCCGATTAATCGGTTTGTTGACTGATTTTTAAGTGATTTTGTCCGATTTTTAAGCGATTTTGTTGACCAATTTTTAAGCGTTTTTTCCGATTAATCCGTTTAGACCGATTTTGTCCGATTAATCGGTTTGTTGACCGATTTTTAAGCGATCTTTGACCAAACCGATTAAATAGGCCGATTATGATAAATCAAGGCGCTTAGTGAGCGATCAGCGATTATGCAGGGATTAATCGGCCGTGCCGATTTTTACAACAGAGCTGGTAAGTGGTAACCCATAATTTATGTTGCAGTCATGTTATTTGTTACAAGTAACAACCCAAACTTTATTACAAACCATGAATATATGCATTCTCAATTTCTTGTGGAAAATAGTTAGTTATGTTAGAAGCCATTTAAACATTGTGTATGTGTTTATAGTTTACGAGAGGGCTCGTCACCTGATGGTATCCCATGTGTAATAATATTCTTAATGAAATAGTTGTTTAAAAGTCTCTTGCTGAGGACATTGTGAGATTGATTTCTAGTGTGAATAATGTGAGATAGTCGTCTTTCAATTAAAAAAAAAAATCGACAATAAAATTCGGTACAGAAGGTTACGATTACGACAGTGGTGATGAGTACTATTACGTGACTAAGACCATCACCTTTGCAGAAAAAGACCAATTCAAGGCCAAAAACGTCGTCTTTGTAGAACGAAAGTTCAAAGTTATGCATGATGGTAATATACTAATATAAGTCTCTTTATTATATATTGGTTTGATTAAAATTAGTGCATATTATACCACTTCTTTAACCTTATATATAAAAGACATGAGATATACCAAGCTTTATCAAGGGTGCATCCAAAGATTTTGGGTTGAAACTTTATCAGGCTTCAATACGTGTTACTAATTATTATTTCGTTGAACGACAAGTAGCTATCTCACAATATATACACCACAAATCTATGTCACATGTCCTAAGCAGTCTTGAACCCACAACTATTTAGTTGAGGAGCTTCTCACAAAACTATTTAGTTGATAATAGTTGATAGATTAATTACGCGCAACTTTGCTTCATAAGTTTACATATTTGAGCATGTTCACAAAATCACGAATCACTGTTGTAAAAGTAGTAAATCCGCTTGCTTCTCAAATTCTTTACGTGTATTTAACTTTAAGTAATCATTTGATCATGACTTTATATATGTATATATGTCAAAATCTGGTAGAAGGATCATATAGAGATGATAATATACAAGAACATGAGGTTTACAATTTTTAGAGCATGGAATAAGCATCCACCCATTAATGGATGAAGACTTCAGGACTCCATCCATCATCCTTGGAATAGTTTCATGGACCCTCCACTCACTTAGCACAAATATTCCACAACCACTTCAATTAGTACTACTAATACTAAATACTAATCATTTCATTCATCTAATAATTCATCACCTTTAATGATGATGATTATTTGCTCAAAATTTAAGCAATCATGCAAACTCTCTTTAATTCATCACCTCACACTTTAATCTCTTACAAAAATTTCCTACCTAGTAGTAATTAACTCATGTAAAACAAGGTAAAACATAAATATAGAAACCAAAATTCTACACTATAGATCTTTGATATCAATCAGTTTATGATGATATGTTCATTACATCCATGTATGGATTAGAGAGGCATATTAGATGATATATAATACTATACGAAACAACTAATAAACTAACGTGCATCTTATCCAACGCGTACCCTAAAGCACCCAACAAGCTGATGATGAGGATAATGATGATGATGGTGATGATATCCGTATTCTTGCTCAATCATGCCTTGGACAGTCCTAAACTCTTGGATGTTGCAAGGAATCGTGATAGTACCTTTCTGCGCGAATCCAAACTCTTTTTCAGCCTCCTTTAACAGCTGCATAAAGAGTGGATGATTAAAATATGTAACGGGTACCACAAATCTTTGTTGCTCATCACCTTGGCCAACTTTTACAGCTAAACAGCCCTTTGGAACCGCTTGCTTCTTCCCATGGCTGCTTTGACCGATAGAAGGAAGATGGATTAGATGCTTGCTACCCATGTTTAGTTTTGGCTCCAATTTCTCGATAGGCGATAAGGGGATGAGTGAAAGGAAATATAAGTGAGTTCTCTATGGTTTGGCAGATATTTTTGGAGTAGAGCGTCTATGTGCTATATATATTTGCTTTAAAGTATATAGGAGGGAATGTTTGGATATATAGCTAAATGCATGTAACATTGCTGAGATAAGTGGCAAACAAGGGTGTACCCACATATAAGTAAAGGGGTCAAAGGATATCTGTTATATATTCCAATATATTGATGTTGCGTATATGAAGTACTAGCCTATATGGACGGAACTAGGGTGTCCCAGGACAACTGTAGGTATAGTGTTAATTCTTATGAAAAACCTCGACTTTTTTAAATGCATCGGGTCTAATAAAGTTGTGCTTCTAGTCTTGTTTAGTTTTTGTTAAATGCGTTGGTCAAATATTGTCCTAGCTAGTTCCGTCCCTGATTAACACAAATAATACAAATCTTCAGACTAAATCATTACCATAAATCAATCTTTACATAGGAGGTGAGGTCAACTTGAGGCAAATAAAAATGATCCAAGTAACTTTTTTGATTAACCCATTTGATATAAAAACTCAAGTGAGTACTGAATGTATGTTAGTATACGTATATGAACACATGAATTCATGATGATGTGAAAATACTTTGTCTGTTTCTAGTGACATAAGGGATAGGATCAGAGATAAGTGGGAGATTTTACTATAGGTGTCACAATTGTAACATAAGAACAACAAACAAATATATTATGGTCGATGTTCCATGTTCGTATATATATCAACTTCAAGTTTTGGTCCATGCGTGGTGACACCAAGAAAACTTTTCGATCAACGAAAATCAACCACATAAGTTTCGTCTTTTTAGATGCATCGCTCTCCATGGTCGGGATTCTACATAAATGGTGGCCAATTTGTGGGGTTGGCATAGATGGATTGTGAGGACTCAAATCAACATTTTGATGAATAAGTCAAATTCTCAAATTCCTTTTTTTTTTTTTTTTTTTTTTTAAGTAAAATTGCAAAAATGTCTCTAAACTTTCCGAAAATTGAAAAATGTCGGTCAAAAAAAGTGCAAGAAATGTCTCTAACGTTTCATTTTGTGCGAGTTATGTCTGCTTAGAGTTCAGAATTCTGAATTCTTGTTTTTGCTAACTGATCGTTAGTTTTTCACATTATAGGTCGTGTGAAATGGCTATTTTACCCTCTTTTTCTTCAATAATCGCAAATCTACCCTTTGTCTTCTTTCCTGCAACTATGCAAAATGACTTATTCACCCTCCAAACTTTGAGGGACAAAATTCGCGATACAAACATATCAAACTGCTTCATTTGGGGCTGTTTTTTAACCTAACAACTGACACAATCGTAAACACGTTGTCTATTCGTCTAACACATACAAACATTAACCCTAATTGCTTGTTTAGCCAGCAACCCTAATTTTTTTTAACATGGATGGTGGTCGTACCGGAAGAGGGAATGGGGTTGTGGTAAAGAAAAATAGAGGAAGAGGGAGGCCTAGAAAATACGGTCTGCTACCTGTGCCTTCGGTTGCATCCCCTAAACAGAGTACACACACGCCACAGTAGAAGAGGGGAAGCCATGTTGGTAGTGAAATTATGCAATGGGTATTGGATGTTGGTACGTTTATATTGTTTATTTAGTTCCTTTATATGTTTAAAATTGGCTTAGTTTGATTTTGGTAATTGTAGCATAGGTTGGAAGTATTAATGAGCTAGTATTAACTGTGAGTGTTGCTAAAAAGTGGTTGTTTAGTGTTTGTTCGTGATGCACTAGTAATTCTTGTTCAGTGTTGACTTCAAGTAGTATTGCTTGTTAGTGAGGATAGTATTGACTGTGAGTGATGCCAAAAAGTGTATTCATTGAGTTTTTAATTTTTGTTTCATAGTACTTTCAATTAATTTTTGTTGGTAGTGCACCGGTAATCATGTTATCTAGGTTAATGCCTTCATGTAAATTATTTTTCCATGAGTATATCTAGTCTTGTTGAGCATTAAGCGAATGGTTAACAGTAGTGTGCATTTGCTTGTGTTAAGTGACCACATCTAGTCTTGGTGAATGGTTAACAATTATAGTCTTGTTTCATGTTTCATTTTGTATAAGTGATCACATCTAGTGTTGTTGGCTATCTTTATAGATGACAAGGAAAATGTGGATAACGTTTGTGATTGTCTGAAAAACATGATTGCAAAACTTGAACATGTGTTATACAGGGCAAAAATCCTGAATAGTTAATTTTTCAACCTCTTATGATGTAATGTAAATACTATTATTTGAGTTTGTTTTACAGTTTGGGTATCTTGAATAATCTTTGCAGATATCAGGTACAAGGTTGAGCTTAAACTGATTGAATGTTTGGCTGATGATGAAGAAGTATGGTGTAACCTGGGAACTAACTTTAATGATGAATTATTGGATCATATGAAAGAAAGATATGGGCCATACAAAACCATTACAGAGGAAAATGTAGATGAATTTCTTGATGACAAGATTGAAATGATAGGTAAAAGTATTCAACCTCTTAAAAGGGTGTTTTGAAAAGCAAATAAGTCTTATTTATTTCATTGTGGCCATCTTTATAGATGACAATGGAAAGGCAAAAGTGACTGCAGAGCTTCTTGATGAGCTGTTTATCAGCATAAAGAAGGAAACGCTATAAGGTAAATATAATCAAGCTCTTAAAGGGGTGTTTGGAAGTGAATATTACAGCTTATAGATGTTATTGATTTAATATTTTTCTTAGAAGTGAATATTTCAGCTTGTTTTAAAGTTTGACTTTTGTTGTATAATCTTTGCAGTTTTGGATTTTGGTACTTTCAGCACTGATTTGGAAGTTGATGATAAACAGAGGAAGACAAGGCCAGATGAGGGTACCAGTGGGCAGAGGAAGGCAAGGCCTCTAAGTGTAACCGGTTGCGTCCTTGGGCTAAGAGCAAAGTTGAAAGAACCAGCTCCCAAAAGAGGTTCTAAGTGTTGTTCATTGCATTTCAAAAAGAGAAACTAAATGCAGGATAATGATCCTTATTTGGTGTTATCCTTGGTTTGTAATATGATATTTTAAGACCTTTTTAGTTAAGTTATGTAGGACATGTTTATGTATTTGGTTTGGTTAATCTTTTAAGACATCCTTTTGCTTGTAAGACAATTTAGGGGGTGTTTGGATTTATCCATTTTGACTTTTAAAAGTCAACATATACCAAATACGTGTTGTGATCACAGAATGAACACTCTATACATTACAACAACAGTATGGCTACTAATTTTTCTTTTGTTTAAATATGCAGTGTATGGGTTGTTTGTATTTACCATTTTTGACTTTTAAAATTCAACATTTACTAAAACCTATCCATTCACTGTTCATAATTAAGTCACCAATCTAATTTGTGTTCCCAATGCTCGCCTTTATTTCACTGGCTTAACTTATGAAACACACCTCTAGTTTATCACTACACACACTCCCCCAAACACACACACACTCTTAAGATAAGCTCAAATTCTCCACTTCCTTAACCATGAACATGTCTTATTGTGATATTGACCCCGCAGTTGTATGTAACTCCTTTGTGCTAACAGAAATTATGCTTGGCCATTACCAGAAAGAGAACTTGACAGTTTAGAAGAAGCTTAGAAGACTCCAAACTATTGATTTGCGTAGGGTAAGGGCGTTGATGAGGATGGTCAGTCAAATTCACGACAAGATTCTTAAGAGGATTAAGTTTGTTGTGAGGCAGAGGTTTACGTGAGAGGGGGTAGGTTGTTGGAGGTTGGGTTGGGTTTCTTTTGTTTATGATGAACGTAGGTACTAAGTAGGGGTAGTGGACTTATGGTTATTTTGTCGGTGTTTAACCTGTCTTAAAATTGTAAAAATATGGTTATGGTTAATGAATGAAATGGGTCGTTTGATCCAGATTTTCATTGTAAAATGTGTTCAAATATGAATTGGTCTGCTGAATGATACCTATCTCTTCCTAGTTTGCTGCTATATCCAGAGTTGTTTGGATTTACCTATGTTGACTTTTAAATAAATACCAAAAAATGAACTTGACAGTTTTGCAGCATGATTATACAGTTTGCAGGTTGTTTATGGAGTGTTTGGATTTACCCATTTTGCTAACTAAAGAGGTGCTTGCATTGTCATAACATAAAAAATACAATATACCAGTTAAGTTACATATATCATCAAATAGAACATAGCATGAATATGTGGTAGATCACTTGTTCAATGACTTGCAGGTGATTCGCTTGGTGTATGACATGCAGGTGGTTCACTTGGTCTTTGACTTGCAGGTGGTTCACTTGGTCTTTAAGTTGCAGGTGGTTCACTTGGTATTTGACTTGTAAGTGGTTCACTTCCTTCATCACTAATGTCACTGGGTTGGGTAGACCTACAATCATGAATTTCATCAGGTCTTGTTATAGTCCTACTTCCACCCCCTATACTCACTGAACCACCACCTCTAGTAGATGTTGCAACATGTAGGCCCACTACACCACCACCTCTACCAGCTGTAGTTATGTTTTCCCTTCTAACATCTACACCCACAACGGCACTTGCAACAACACCAGTATCAGCAGTGTTTCCCCTTCCTAAAAGATGCATTGGACATCAATACCACATGATTTCTCTATTAGGTGGACGCCTTGCATCAAAGGTCAATCCAACCCTGTTTTCTCTTTCCAGCCAACAGTCAATGCATATCATTTGACAATCATTTTCTTCAACCATGGTGAAACTTCTTTGATGTGATAAAGAAATGAATACCAATGATGTATTATATAAGACAGTAAAAAATGGAGTAATGGGGGAACAATGTGGTTGTTCATCAAGAAGTAGTTGGGAGTAATGATAACATAAATTATGAAAATTGAGGGAATATATTGACAATTAAAAGTGCACAACTGACGTTACATTACACGTATAATCCAAATAGATTTTTCTCATGTTCCTCCTCCAACTGTTGTTCTCGCCTAATTCTGTCCTTCCATTATTGTTTAGCCCTTGCTTCTTCTTTTAGTGTTTGTATCAATGCTTCTTTGTCTAATTTCATTTGATGTTCCTGTTGCTCAATAAGATATCCACCAGCCCGCCACTCTTGTTCAACTTGTTCTTCTTCTAGTAACAATTTCATTATTTCTTCTTCATCTAACATTCCTCTACCAGCTACACCACTCCCATTCCCATAAACTGTATCCTTGTGGAAAACCTTGACTAAATTTTTCTTTGTAATGTCAAGATAATGGAGTGAATGAGTGATCATTTAGGAGAAAACACTGAAATGTTATAAAGTATCAAAGAAACTCCTACAGTAATATCCTTTCCATAACCCCCTCTTTAAGGATTTTGTGATGTATTGAACCATATATTGAACCTGAGAGATCTTTCAGAGTTATTGTAAGATCGCCAAGGGCATTTGGAGTGCACGACTTGATTATTGCAATAATTGATCCAATTTCCCATTATTGATAAAGCTTTTGATATCACCTAAACATCCAATCACAACCCCCAATTAGCATTCACAAACTCAACCGCGCTAAGCCATGGCTTGCGTGTAATATCCTCATCCTCACCCACATCCTCAACAACTTTTCTAATATACTCTTGTGTCGAAATTACACACTCCCGCCCACCTTCGCTAATATCTGCTTGTTTACAACGCTTCGCCAATTGAACAATACCAGCAGGACCGGATATTATTCTAACAGACTTTTCCAATGTGAGGGTTCTGGGACGGCTTTGGTGATGCTTGTTGCCGGGACGGAGGGGGTTGTTGAAGTTAACGGAGTTGTCCATTTCGTTTTGAAGAAGTACAATTGAATATGTGTGAATTTGTGTTTTAGAACTTGTGTTTGTAAATTTGGGGTTATAAATACTGAAATGGTGTTTGAGAAATTTGGTTGTGTTTGGCGGGAAAGAAGGCAAAGGGTGGAGTTGCGATTATTGAAGAAAAGGAGGGTAAAATAGTCATTTCACATGGCATATAACGTGAAAAACTAACGAACTTTAGCCAAAAACAAGAATTTGCAACTAAAGTAACTCTAAGCGGACATAACTCACACAAAAATGAAATGTTAGGGGCATTTCTTGCACATTTTTTTGGCGGACATTTTTTGCAGTTTTCAGAAAGTTTAGAGACATTTTTTTCCCGGAAAGCTTATATATCTTTTAGCATATCATATTTATGTAAATATAGATCATCTTGTATAGTATTAGCATAATATATGGAATGATCAAATAAGAAGAAATTGAAATGAGAAAAATGAGAAAAATACTAAGCATTTCGGATATTTTAAATAAAGATCGAGAAACAAATTTTTTTCTACATTTTAATTGTATTTCTAAACATTTCTCATTCTCTTATTTTCATTTTTATAGATCATCTTGTAGATCTATTACTAATATATATATTCTATACTTTTAACATGACAAGATACCGTATAAATGAAGTTGATTAAGGTTAGAAAAGTCGAGGAAATGGTCTACATTCAAACATTTTAAGCTAATCAAGCAACTAAGAAGGTAAAATACACTACACCACTCACAAAGTCACAAGTAGTTGCTTTGAACACAAAGTTATTGGAAATTTACTATAGCTGAAGAAGAAAAGGCTGTGAATGTGCACTTTTGCTGCTTTTGTTTGAAAACAATTCAGAGTCAAATAATAATTACATACAAGCACTAGTTATGGTAAAATAGTCAGAACTGGCATACATCAGACACATTTTTAAAGACTATGATCAATTAAACCAACCACAATGACTATATAACCTTCTCCATTAACAGACACTAAGGAATTATTCAAAAAGTAGTCATATATTATATGTTTTTCTGCACTTTTTACCACCTAAAAGCTTTACCAATGACGCAGTAACATGCGGTATACACTAAATCTAAAGTAAGAAATACGACAACACTTTCTCCGTTGCTGCAGCTATTTATCTTTTTGAAGTGCTTGTGCACACATGGATGAACTGTACATGGTTTCCTATATCAAGCAAAACATATCACTATACTGACTTGCTTGGTTGGTGTTAGCCTGCCTTAAAATATTATGAACCCATACCAAGACTTTCAATCCACATGCAAAATGCGACAAGTACTAACTAATCTTCGTATATCTTCAATTCTGCTAATGGCGTTGATCCTTTAAACTAGCGTTCATAGCTCATACCGTTGTTCGTTTTAAACTTCAAATTAAGACCCATAACTTGGTATCTAATGGATTGTTTAAAAACAATAGTTTGTGAATGATGTGTCAACCATATTTAAGTGCATTGATGTATTATGATTGAGTGAATGTTAGACGTAGTTTTTGTTGACATATTTATGTTTGAATTTCTTATATTTTCATATAATTTTAACAAGTACAATTATAAGAAAAGCATTAGGTGCGAAAACATCAGCATAAAAGTTAAAACTTAAAAATGTTTAAAAGAAAGTTGGCTCCAAAAATGAAAGGCACTATCATAACACCAACCAGCTAGCTGTGTAGCAATTCTAACACTTTTTAGCTAGGGGCTTTATCTCACATACAAATAGAAATTTCAGAGATTTAGCAACGGCTGAAATAAATCTGTGGTTATGTTGTTAAGAACTTGAGATAGTTCTTCCAACACCACTACTTCAGTGCTTTGCTGTTAATAGCATAATTAAGCAATTGTAGATACATTATTCCGAGTGGTGGGATATTATGGTCTAAGTAAAGCATTCCACTACCCATAAGCATCTTTTGAATCATTCCTGGAATAATAGCAAATGGATTTCTGATACAGAGACATGGGGACAAGGATTACTTGTTGGACAAAGCCGAATTGGGAATGGGTGCACAAGAATAGACGTTAGACAGGATCAAATCAGAAAGGACTGCTTTGGGATTGATGTCACCAAGGCAGGTTGCAACACCTTGTTCATCAAGCTGCCTATGCACGACATGAAGTAGATACACCTTCTAGATGGAATCGTTTTCGTTACAGATCTTACATTCCAACAGTTTGACTTCTGTTGGTAAATATACCTATGCAAGGCTGCATGAATCAGGAGACATCAGTCCAAAGCCTGCAAATGTCAATGCTAGCTCAAAAGTTTGTTTGAAAGAACATATGTGATTACCCACTTGATTTTTTTTTTGAACAACACTTGATACTTGGTTAGGATCAACCACAAAAGCTATATTCAGAGACATTTATTGAATATCTTCGACTGTTCTACATTTAGTCATTTAGAAAGGTTTATCTATGCTTATATATGTTACAACACTTGTGATCTTACTTCTCAAGTTGTGTGCTAAAATGTATTTATAAACTTAATCCAACTAAGAGTAAGAGAAGTTTGCTTAGAACTTCCAACCAGTAACAAGCTGCTGCAAATTGACATCCAATATCATATTTTTACTTATAGTACAAAAAGCGCTCGCACCAATTATCAGAATCTGACCTAAGACCAAACTGTGAACATGAGTCAAACTCTCGTGCAATTGATTCAAGTCTCATTGTCTACGATGTTGTTCGATTGAAGTAAAGGCAAAAACAATCAGATATGGACCAGACCATTCAGGAAACAGATCAGAAGTAGAACCGATTTTTTTGCTATAATACAGACTGAGAACTACGCCAAGCAAATTAGTTCTGACTCGGTCTCAGTTTGGCCTTTACCATTTTGACTAACTTTTGCACGCTTCAAGTTACAACTAGGCATGTTTTTAAGCATATTATCGGTCAGAAATTACTAACTATGACATTGATCTGAAATATTATATCAATTATGATAGAAATTAAGCAATTCACTAAAAATCAATCACAGTAAGTTTCCATAATTTCCTAACTTACAAGTGGTTAGATAAGCAAAACACGACCTTACTACTGATTTCTTAAATACATTATAGCTGCAGCTGCACGGTGTTTACTATCATGGCCATTTATAACATCAGTAGGCCAAAAAACTTCAGCCTAAATTGAATGATTTAAAAAAAGGTAGTCTACTGGTTGTAACCAGCCTATAATAGAGGGTGTTGAAACATAATAGCAGAGAAACAATAAACCAAGCAATAAACAACAAAACCTTCGTCATAGGTTCACAATAATCGCCAACAGAAACATAAATGAACGAGTAACATTAAATTCCACAAAATGGTCTATGGGCAGCTAGGGAGAGAGTCCCCCAGGCTACACAATTACAAACTAGAAGGCAGGGTATTGTTCCATCATTCATACATATAATATAGTTTGAAATACTTAAGCTTTGTTGGCATAATAATAGAGAGCATAAGCCAATGCCAAGATGAGTATAGGTAGAACCAACATGAGTGTAGTGTTGGATGAGCTTTCAGAAGCTTGTTTCGATCCAGAACCCGAGCTTGAAGGTGGCTTGTACGATCCTCCTTTTGTTGACAAAGTGTTGACATCAATATCACCAACGTAGTAATCTTTCAACATGTCTCTTGCATTCTGGCTGTGGCCTACATCTTCAAAATCCTCTGTTGCGTCTTTCTCTACAGATATAATAATAATTTAAAAAAAAATAATAATAATAACGGGTAGTGTTTGTGGGTGATGATATTAAACAAGAATGAAATAATGTTTGGTGGTTGTCTTACTGGTGGCTAAGATGAGGACTTCATCACCTCCAGGATGATCATCTAGAAACGGTGTAATATCGTACACCTACAAAACACGTCAACAATGGAAAATAGCATTCTTACAATACAAATTTGAACATGGAAAAGGTTGATTAAAGGTGTTTCGAGTTATCTTGTTTGGTCCAATAAACTTGTAAATGTTAATTACAACATCAAAGATACAGGCATACAGCAAAACTTCGATCATGTTCATATCCAAGTCAAAATGTTGCGTCCAACAATAGAGCCAATAGAGATTGAGCGTTGTAGCATTTGAACAAGTGTTATGAATCAATACATACATGGATTTAGTACCAGTAGTGCTAAAACATTGATGAAAACAAGAAGAAAATACTCACAGCACTTGAATGCAATTTATGATATGCACCTACCATGTAGTTATCTCCCATAGTCCTAGGACGGCTCACCTAATTCTTTTTAAATGGGTTTACCTACTCTAAAGTTCTTTTTGGGTTCAAATCCAACTGGTTCGAAAGGAGCCTCGTTTCAAGTTAAGATGAAAAGCTGGCTACTCGAAACTAGGTGAAACATCACAGTGATATAGGATATTACTGTAAGGTGGACGCTCATATGAGACCATTGTAAAACTTGAGACTATCTAAATCACATTTGATTAGGCTTTAAATCACGTGACTAAAATGCATGAAATTTCATTCTAACGTGACTATACAATGTTTAAAAATTACATGTCATTAAAATCAATATTGAAAATCCATATCTTGATCTAACGGCTCATATTGGTTCCACGGGTCTCAAGTTTTTAGGTGGCCGCACATGAAGACTGAAATGCAACACATCCACTTTACATATTTAAATAAATGAAACTATGACATGACATAGTACTATATATAATAAGATAGATTCATACTGTATTTTATTATCACCATTGTTTTATAAACTAAAACAAAACTCATAGAGGAACAGCTTCATTCTAACGTGACTATACAAAGTTTAAAAATTACATGTCATTAAAATCAATATTAAAAATCCATTTCTTGATCTAACGGCCCATATTGGTTCCATGGGTCTCAAGTTTTTAGGTGGTCTCACATGAACTCACCAGCTAGAAGATCTGTGAATGCAATTTTCCTGATCACGAAGACTGAAATGCAACACATCCACTTTACATATTTAAAAAATGAAACTCCGACATGACATAGTACTATATATATAATAAGATAGATTCATACTGTATTTTATCATCATCATTGTTTTATAACTAAAACAAAACTCATAGAGGAACAGCTTCACTTTAACTGTCAACTCTAGATAAATATTTTAGTTACCTCAAATCGATCATCTACTTCATATATCGTACTGGCAGCAATCTATTGGCTATATTTAATTTCTTAGGCCCTAGAGAAAAATGTCATTTTGAAATCTGTCACCGAGTTCCTCAACTCCTATGTAACCTAAGCAAGTTTGTTTGTTCGCACTGTTTCAAAAGAGAGATAAGATAGTTACAATGATCACATGGTAAGCTAGTTCTGCCTATAATGTATACAGAAATAACTTCTGCCTTCATTCATGATTCTTTTCATCTTTTCACCCTATTTGCTATGATGTTTAAATCTTTCATTAATGAAATGATTCAAGTCTTACGCATTCAGAAATTCACATTTTTCCAAAGTTTTTGAGCAAAAGTACAGGCGAGAATTGGAACATAAAATGACTCAAAAGAATTCAAATATACTGCAACCTTGCCATCCTTTCGTTATAATAAGACGGGGTCAGAGAAAGATCAAACATAACCTCTTAACAATGGCGAGGAGTAGGTTTTCGTCAACATAAGTAAACATTTTGGGCATGCATTATAATACCAAATTTCATTGTTATTTTTTATTTCAAGAAACACTACCAAGCCAAATGCTTGAGAACTACTATTAAAATTTTACAACTATAGGAGGCAAAGTGAATACACTTTTTAAGACAGGTCAAAGAAGCTTGTGTTGAGCCCCAACACTTTAGGGTGTTTAACCAAGCTTACGTGAACAACAACTACTTGTTATCCTGTTAACTTAATAGCTTATCGGCCAAATAAGCTCTTAACTAAAAGCTCCTAAACATTGGTTTCCCAAAAACAACTAGTAAGCCCATAAGCTGTTTGGATTCTCAAAACTACATTCTGTGTTTTGAGAATTAAAACCACTTGAACCATAAGTACATTAACCATCTAATATTTTAAACAAGACAATCTAGGAAACTGTAAGCACTTGACAACTTAAGCTATTTTGTTTCGGGTGTTCACTATTTCAATCGGAGAACTTGGATCCTACCACACGTTAAGTATTTTCAATCAACTTGAATCGAAACCAAATTTTTATTTTGGTTCTTTGATTAGTTTCAGTTAACAACTACATAATCAAAACCACATAGATCGTCAAATCCTCTTATCACATAATCAAATTTCAGACCAACAAAAAGAATCACAAACAAAACAACCTAAAAACACACATATACCACATAGATCTAATCACTAAAACAGCTAGCAATTCATTAAAATTTCTTAAAAAACAAGATGTAACTAACCTTGCCAGAAATAATAAGCCAACAATCAGTTTTCTTATCATGTTGTGACACTTCTGCAAATGATAGAACTTTTGTCTCTGAGCCCATTTTTTCTTATCTCTGCTGCTACCACCTACCACCCCATCAATCATAATTATTAAAAAATAAAACATACCCATTAATCAAAATCAATTCTTTAACATACCCATTAATAAAAACTAAATCTTTATCATACCCATCAACCAAAATTAATTTTTTAACATGCACATCAAATAAATTTTAGATCTTTAACATACCCATCAATCAGGAGGAATAAAAAAGGTAAATCTTTAACATACCCATTAATAAAAATCAAATCTTCAACATACTCATTAAATAAAAAAGTATAAAAGATGAAAAAGATTGTACCTTCAGATTCAAGAATTTGAAATATTTCGATAGCAGCAGCAGGCAGTCGGAGTTTACCAAGATTCAATCAAGTGATAAAATATAGGACGACTTTCGATATATTTTATGTTTATTTCGAATCTAGTCCATGAGTTTTTAATGATTTGTTTATTTTCATTGGTTTGTGGGTTTTTAAAGTTTCTTTTTGCTAAAAGGGTCTTTCACTTTTCTTCTTTTTTCTTTTGTTCTACTTTTGTTAAAAAGCCTAAGATGGTCTTTTGTTAAAAGTGTACTAAGGTTAGATGAGTTTTGCTTCTTATTCATTTTGGAGAAAGATCCTCTCAAGTTATTGATAACTTGATTGATCAAGTTACAATTATTAATCATTAGATTAAATCCAATGACTCAAATCATTTTATGTTTTTGATTTGAACCATTGGATTTGATCCAATGGTTAGTAATTACCCAACTCGATCGATCGCGTTATAAATAACTCGAGAGGATCTCTTCCTTTAATTTTAAAACAAAACTAAGATAACATATTTAATTTAATAATAGCTAAAAAGCCGTATTTTTGTTTTAGAGGAGAGATCATTTACATATCAAAAAAATTTAAAGGCATGTTTGGTTGGTGAGATATGGTGAGGTCTTGGGTTAGAAAATGTAAATCAATTGTTTGGTTAAGGTTTTAGGATTTGGATTTGGGCTTCATCCCAAATTTTAGGGCCGTTTGGTTGGTGTGTTTTAGATTTGAATTTGGGGTTAATGGTGAAATTCATTGTTTGGTATGTAAATATGGGTCCATATTTGGGATTGAGTCTCAAATATGTGGGCATCCGTAAATAATCTACTAATATGTAGAATTTGTGAAATATGTGGGGCCACATTTGTCTTCTTCCTTTTTTTTCATTTTATACTTTAAAAAATAATCATTTATAATAAAATATAATAATTTATACTATCTTAATATATTTTATATCTATATAATATTATATTTTCTCTCTCTTCATTTAATTTCATCAAATCCTAATCCAAATCCAAATCTTAATCCTAAACTCACCTACATACCAAACGGGCCCTTAAGGGTTGAATTAAAGTTTGGTAGCATGCTTACTTTTCTAACATATACGGGCTCATCTCAATTTTATGCATCTTGCTTCACTCATTTTTTATATAACGAGTTGGGCGTTGGTCGGCCGCGTTGCGGCGGGGCATGTGGGATTGCGCCTTTGACTTCACGTTAGGGACAAATCCATAATTTTAAAAGGGGCGGTTGTATATAACAAAAACCAAAAGGTTTAAATTGATTTTGCAGTTTTTCAGTTGGAATACACATACCCGGCACTTATGACTTAGCTAAAGGCATTTTTTATATGTGTGTTTGCGTTGGGGCATGTGGGATTGCGGTTTTGGCTTCACGTTAGGGACAGATCCAGAATTTTAAAAGGGGCGGTTGTATATTACAAAAAACAAAAGGTTTAAATTTATTTTGCAGTTTGTCAAACTAAATAGGGTCCCGACCATTACATACCCGGCACTTATGACTTAGGTTAAGGCATTTTTTATATGTTTGTTTACCTAAGGGCATTTTTTATACTTTGTTTGTGCCATTTGCACATTTGCAAATATATTTTGTCATTGTACATTTGTAAAGATATTTTGTCATTGGAATTTGCATGGGAAATATAACCCAACTTAACACTGTTGTAGTTTAGTTGGGTGTTTAATGCCTATATAAGAGAGGTTAATGAATAGTCTTTTGGTAAACACATCCCTTAATTTTCTCACTCAACCAAGATCTTGGTTAAATGGCTCCCACCCATAATTTGGAGCAATTGAAGGAAGCTTCTGGTTCAAATGAACTTCAGAAGTGTTTCAAGTTTTTCTTTACGCAACAAATCACAGAGGATGAAGGGTTTATTCAGAAGATAGGAGAAGTGTGTGACAACCTATGTATGCAGATTGAAAAGGAAGAAAACCATTTGCGTGAGCTTGAAAGTTTCAGTCCTTTTGACGAAGCTGCTGGTGAGGTTATTGATTACGTAGCGAAAACCATAGAAAGGAAGAGGAGCAGGCTTGTTGTGCTGGTGGGTGTCTTGGCAGAAGCAAGGGAAGGAATTGCTGAGAATAAGCACCATGTTTCTCTTATGGATTCTGTTGATTCTTATTAGGGTCCTGTGATTTTGTAATGTGTTGTTTAAGATGTGTTGTTAGCAATAGTATGTAAGCTTTTGGTCTTGTTGGGGTGTTACTATGTTTCTTTTGTTAATTTCTTGTTGGGGTCTTAGTTTATGTCTTTTGGGAGTGATTATGGTAATGTTAACAATGATGGTTATGTATGTAAGATAATGCTAATGGTTAATGGAAAATATTATCTCTGTATACTGTTATCTTGTATGTTGTATGTTGCTTTCATTACAAAATTTTGTGCATGTGTAATTGAGTATTTGAATCAACTGTTTAGGAATATTGATAATTGGTATTTGCTTTTGACTTAATTACAAAAGCGGATGTATATGTAGTTGACTGTTTCAATTGAATATTTAGTAATAGTTGTAATCACGGGACTACAAATGGTAAACTGATGATGTTAAATGTTATATGAATGTCTTGTGGATGAGAGCTTTGTTTTAGGTTAGTGTGTGTATACTTATTTTAAGCATTGCAGGTATGTTGGTGTTTGTTGTTTAAAGTATAGAACAACATGGTTGTGCGTATAGAATTTACAAAAGATACTGCATTTACTAAAAGACATTGCATATGTATATGTAGTTGGACTATTCGTTCATACATACTTATTTAGTTTGTCGTCATACTTAGTGCAAAAGATACAACAATGTAATAATGTTAGTGTTTTATTGCTACACACGTAGATAACGTACATTAGCGATGCAACAATAACTTCTTAAGTATCTTAGCGGTAGACTGCGTTTATGGGCCTTCTGTTTTGGTTCTTTTGTGAGGCAAGAGTGCACTTTCATCTTTGTCTTTGTCTTAAAAAAAAGGGCTTTGCGGACTGAGCTTTTGTTGCTATTATGTTTAGGGCTGGGTGGATATGTGGTGTTAGGTTGTTCTTCTGGTGGTGTTGTTAACAACTCGTTCTCATATGTTCCTGGTGTTATTGGCTTTGGTGTGGCTACACTGGTAGAAGAACATGGGTGAGTTTCTTGTGCCGTCTTTGTATTTTTAAAAGTTTCTGGTGTAGGAATCGTGTTTGTTTCTTTGGGTGGTTCAACTGTTTTTGCCGGAGTGGGAATTGGTTTAGGACTGCCTGCTGTAATGTTGGTGTCTGTAATAGGCAGCGTTGTAACGAACGGCGTAATGTCCCCAAGCTTTGTCAAAGAAGTAGTCCTTTTTTTCTCTTGTGCTTTCAGGTCCAAAGTGTAGCTGAAAAATTCGGGTCGTTCCTTCCAATGCTATCAACTCATGTGGAGGCTTGTATGGGTCCTTGTCCTATAATTTCTGCATGACTTCATTGCATTCTGTTACGATTATGTGTGCCGTTGCTAAAACATGTTAGCATTAGTCCGCGGTGTCATTGTAGATGTGTGCTTTAAAGCAGAGTTGTTGGGATTATTTATATAGTGTTTGTAAGTCAATTGTATAATTGTTGGAAGCGATAGGCATATATATATATATATATATATATATATATATATATATATATATATATATATATATATATATATATATACTAGTTTTCAAGCCCGCCGCATGACTTATAATTATCATTCACATAATTTGCTATAGCAAAAGAAGGAGGGTAATCGTAAAGAAGTTTTTCCATAAAATTATATAACATGTCTAAAAGTAAAATGTAAAATACGAATCTGACGACCACATGTACATCCCGCATACAAAAACTTTATTCATCCGATAAGAAAATGATGCCTAATAAAATTTCTTTGTACACGACATTGGTCATGGAAAATAGGTGACATTCTGTTGAGTACTTAGCTTAAACCCGATGCTGGAAGTCTCAATGAACTCCTCCAAGCTGTGAGTATTCGTTTGTAGAAATTACATTTTGCTACATCGAAACTTGTGAAGTTGCCTTTACAACAGAGACACACTGCTATAGTCATCAACCAGATGTCCAAAGTATTGCATAGATCCGTCTTGGTACTCAGTTCCTGGGCTTGCTTTTCGGATTGCACCTTTGCTTCTTCAAACTTAGTTATCAATTCGTTTTGAGATGTTTTCAAACTATTGCATAGATCCGTCTTGGTACGAACTTCGTCCTCAAGCCGTTCCTTTTGTACTCTAACTTCATGTAAAGCCATGAACGTCCATGCGTTTTGAATACATTATTGTGTGTATTCGAGATAGCAACACGAGATATGAAGTAACCGGCGCTTAATTCATTGAATCCACCAACAATCCAATATATTAAAAAGGAAAAACCGATGGCAATTAATTCAAGTTGTATATCATTCATCCACACAAGAATGCAAACGACATCATGAGGTTTACTTAACAAAGCCAACAAATGCTACCACCAGTCATAGAATGCAACAACTCTCATTATCTCAATTTACTATGACTACTACACATCCAAATATACCAATTAGATCGACTAACAAAATGCGTCATGACACCTTGTAGAGAATCCGTCCCTGCTGCAAGTGTATGAACCGGTGTCGTTGAAAAATAAAAGGTGATGTATAAGTTTTATTGGATTACACATAAGACATGTTGCACATAAATGTCTAACAAATAAGTCAACTCAAAAGGTTTAACCGACCCATGTATTGGTATGATAAGCGAATATTGCCTACACATCAACTTCTTTTCAGTGAGCTGATAATATAAGTTGGGGTAACTCTTACACACTTCAAGTTAATTAATAGTCCCTATATTATCATTACAATTTTATATGCTAAATGGGTAAACAAAAAATACTACATATAACTTAATGAGCTTGAAATAAAAAAAGATACCAATTCACCAGTGACATAGCTCAAGAGAGCACACGCAGCAACGCAAAAGAAGCAATCAACTAATCATTCCAGTAAAGAATAGACCGAACAGCCGTGATATGAAATATGATGTAGAAGGAACGTGAAAAAATAATCAAACTTGGTTGGGCTCGGATGCTAGATCATGCATATATTATACACTTCGTTAACAATTTTCAATGTTGAACCCCCTTTTTTTATATGGGGGTGTTTGGGATTGCTAACTTATTGAGAACAACTTATATCAACATCAGGGTAAACTTGAAATTACAAAATACCTATTTCACCAAAAAATAAGCATAAGCCTCTTTTCCAGTACCAGGAGATGATATATCATCACATGTTGTAAGCCTTGTATGACCATCCCTCTAGCGTAACAGGTGGTTGTATATCAATGAGCTTCTACTAAACTATCACATGAGAAATATAAAATAATCAAATATAAATAGCATGGAGTTATCTTCCCTTTGATTAATTAGGAAAACTAAATAAAAGAAGATAAAATAAAAAGAACTAACTTGACTCCTCGATACAACTGTTCATAAAACGTCCCTTAGTTTTTTATATGAAGAAGCATTTTCCTCACTGAGCTCACCGTTAGCATATAAAATCTTTTCATTCTCGTCCTCTAATTGACGAAGTGACTTCAGTTTTTGAGATTGAGGCAGCACAAATGAGCATAAAATCAAATATTTAGTTCAACATAAATTGTAAATTAGACGATACCTTCAACATCAGCATCAAAATATTTATTAAATGCCTTTTGTAAACCTTCTTCTGATCTGAACAGTGAAATGTGTCATCAGGTTACAATTGTTTTACGCCCGTCTTGTTCAATCCACATTTATTTCGCACCAAAGAAATGTGACCCACAATATGACAAGAAAAAGGCTACGAAACCTTTAAGCTTTAGCGTCACCGTAAGAGAATGAAAATAAGTGAACCTTTACATAATAGTGTCTTTCTTTACTAAAGATGGAAACTTTTTGGTAAGAAAATCAATTTATCGCCTTTTCAACACAAACCAAATCAATGAAAGTTACCTTCACAACCTCGTCGACTTGAAAACCAATCAATAACAAAGCACGCAAATTTAACATTTACACATTCCTTATTCTACATGATCCAATTATAACATGTAACATTAAACCACATTTTATCTTGGTTATCATTAGTGAATTCAGATGTAGTCTATTGATAAGCAAAACAATAACTGGAATTTGAAACAAATACTACACTGATCATAATTGGTAAAGAACTAACCACAACTTACTGGTGAGCCGAATGAAGAAGCATCAGGAGTTAAAGGAACAAACTTTGAATCTTCTTCCAACATCTCAGAAGGTTCTAAACAACATATCAAAATCATACTTAGTCATCACCATTTAGTTCTTAATCAACCAAATATTTGCAACTCTTATTAATATATTCTTTCAACTCATTTCACAATGCACCACTAAATTAAGCATAAAGTACATGTACTATAACATTGAAGTAGTCCCCAGGTAGGTGTGCGAGAAAAAAAGATCAAAAATCCAACTGGTCAAATGGATCATGCTTGAGAATTTTGTGAGGCCATGGTTGATAATTTTGTCTTAGTGTAAGAATCACAAGTACTTAGACAGGTTAGATACACCTCTAAAAAAAGTATACAGAATGGTTCACACGTGGTCATACCTTAATGGTGATATTAGAAACTGTCTCTTCGAGCTTTTTGACGCTTTCCCCCTCTTCCACTATAAAATCATAATCTTTAGCAAAAACACAGTCGATCGTGTTAGTTTGGAGTTGATTGTGGATTGACCGACTATTGAGATGGTTGTGATGGCTTTTGAACTGCCAAAACATTCTCATGTCGTCACCACTTCGCTCAAATAAAGATACAATGTTTTTTAAGAGCTCATGAACAGTTTCATCATGCTCCTGTAACAAAAAGAATCGTTATAAAAGATATTGTTAAAAAAGCCAAAAGAAAATAAATAAATAGATAGAATACATACCGCGATTAAAACGTCGAAGACATAGTATAACAGTTTCGTAGTATATGATGATAACCACCGATACTTAGCAGCCAACAAATCCAAAGCTTCTCGAATATCTGCATATAAATTCTGTTTGCACAAAAAAAAATAATAAAAACATACATAAATAAAAAAAACATAAGCAATTATGAGCTCATGAGTAATTGACATATTCAGTGAAACCATAAATTGGATCTCAATGAGCTTCAAGAAATACCTTCCTAGAGTTAGGCAGAGCACATAATGACATAATGAGCGCAAGCATAGTAGAAACGCAGCTGATCCACGTTGATTGTCGTTTACATTGCATTCGTGCTACATAAACATTATTGGTTAAAACTAAAATCCAAATTATATAATATATATATATTTACACGTTTCCATGTGAATACATAACTCACCAACAATTCTATTGCCTCGTCCAAGTTCTTTACACAATCATCGAGACCTTGAAAGTTTTCCCCACTTAAAGCCCATGCTTTTGCAATCAAAGTCATTGGCTGCTTGAGTAATGAGTAGACCACTACCATTATCGCAATTTAACAGTTCGTTAAAAGGATTACCCGCCATGGCTAAGAGTTATCGTAAAAGATTTGTTTACTTTGTTAATGAACAAAAACAAACCTTTTATAGGCTAACATTAATCTAAAAATCGTAAATACCAGATGAATATAATGAGAAAAAATAATGATCATATCGCACCTAGAACTTCTGAGCGTTGGCGTAACTCGGTCCGGATTGAGCATCTTCTTGACAAGGTCCTTTGCGATGACGATACCTTGGGCCAGGATCCCTCTTAAAATCTACAACCGATCTAATGATTGCACAGACAACACGTTGTTCGGTTCATTATTAAGATGGCAAAATATTTAGAACCACATCATCTTAAACCTCAATAAACATGTGATCGCAATAAGTTATGACTATAGAATTAAAAGTCCTATATAACCACCGATACTTAGCGACCAACAAATCCAAAGCTTCTCGAATATCGCATATAAATTACTGTTTGCACAAAAAATAAAAATAAAACATACATAAATAAAAACATAAGCAATTATGAGCTCATGAGTAATTGACATATTCGGTGAAACCATAAATTGGATCTCAATGAGCTTGAAATACCTTCCTAGAGTTAGCGTACATAATGACATAATGAGCGCAAGCACAATGCTTGTGCTAGTAAACGCATGGTGATCCACGTTGATTGTCGTTTACATTGCATTCGTGCTACATAAACATTATTGGTTAAAACTAAAATCCAAATTATATATAATATATATATACACACATTTCCATGTGAATACATAACTCACCAACAATTCTATTGCCTCGTCCAAGTTCTTTACACAATCATCGAGACCTTGAAAGTTTTCCCCACTTAAAGCCCCTGCTTTTGCAATCAAAGTCATTGGCTGCTTGAGTAATGAGTAGACCACTACCATTATCGCAATTTAACAGTTGGTTAAAAGGATTTCCCGCCATGGCTAAGAGTTATCGTAAAAGATTTGTTTACTTTGTTAATGAACAAAAACAAACCTTTATAGGCTAACATTAATCTAAAAATCGTAAATACCGGATGAATATAATGAGAGAAAAATAATGATCAGATCGCACCTAGAACTTCTGGCGCGTTAGGCGTAACTCCGGTCTGGATTGAGCATCTTCTTGACAAGGTCCTTTGCGATACCGGATACCTTGGGCCAAGGATCCTCTTAAAATCTACAACTGATCGAATGATTGCTCGTACAACACGTTGTTCGGTTTACATTATTAGCAAAATTGAGGTTTATACAAGTTCTTTAGTAACCCAAACCATAACATGTCGGTTATTCGTAAGTTCTTAAACTAACATGAATCAAACCAAATAAACTCAGTATCTTATCACACAATTTTGACAACCAGACTATATCATGAACATGCATGTATATACTAATTGAAAATAAGTTCAATCGGTGATATAATATCAATTTACCTTTACCACTCGTGCTTTTTGAGTCTATTTGTTTGAAATAAAGCTTCGATGATCGAGTGACTTTTGATGGTTTTTCGCATAAATGTCTGCCCAGACCTTGAGAGAATTGAGAAAAAAAGGCTGAGGAAAAGATTAAATTAGGGTTTGGAGAAAGAGCATATTATGAATGCAGTGAGATTTATTTTTTACGTGATATATGGGATTTCAATAAAAAATAGGTATTAATAGATTATAAATAAGATTAGGTTAAAGTATAAGTCTTTAACTATAATTAAGGAAGGGATATGTGAAATATAATTTTTGTAGATAAATACATTCCTTTTCAAACTAATAAAAATACTCAATGATTGGTTGTAGATATTTATAAATTTGGTTTTTCAAGTTATAATCAAAAAATTGTGTTGATCTAGTGGTAATCATGTTTGTTTATAAACTAACAGACCCAGGTTCTAATCCTTGCAAGGCTCCTTTTTTATAAACAATTTTCGAAAATTAAAAAAAAATACATGAATATTTAAAACGAAATTTAATAAAAATATTAATAATTTTCGAAAATTAAAAAAAAAATACATGAATATTAAAAACGAAATTTAATAAAAATATTAATAGCTTAGGTGGACTAATGTGATGAGGTGGCGTTGAGGTGACATTAATGTCAAATGCCTCCATTATATATATATATATATATATATATATATATATATATATATATATATATATATATATATATATATATATATATATATATATATAGTGTTTGTAAGTCAATTGTATAATTGTTGGAAGCAAATAGGCATATATATATATATATATATATATATATATATATATATATATATATATATATATATATATATATATATATATATATATATATATATATATATATATATATATATATATATATATATATATATATATATAGAGATACATAGTATACTTTTTGTTTTTGCAAGTATGAATTTATGCTAACCTTTGAAGTTTGGTTCATTTTTTGACCCAGTGTCTTTGGAAATGGGTGTGTGGAATCGTTCAAGAACACCTTGCTTATGTGTGAGACATCGCTTATAAAACCATGGTCGTTTGGTATCAATGGTATCTATAGTTGCCATAACAGTAAAGCGGACATTCTGCGGCTTTAAAATTAGTCTTAGGAGTGATATTTTTGTTTTAGAAGAATATTATAATGTTTACCGTATACCTATTGGTTTTCAGGATTTCCCGGGAGCAGGTCCGCTATTGTGACACAGTTTTTGTTTTTTTCTTGTTCTAGATCTGCATGTCGTTGATACTGGACATTTTTTTATTGCTGGTGGTTTAAAAAACTGGTCGTACCTGCTAAATTATGGCATGTTATTTCTTTGGTTTCAAAGCTTTTTTTTTTTTTTTTTTTTTTTTGATTTTTAGTATTCTATGTTACTTACACATTCCTTATTTCAGTTGTTTCCGGTATATCTAGATTGAAGTAATATGTCGTTGCAGTTGTGTTTGAAAGCTGCAAACTTGCACCAAGTAATTTGCATATTAGAAAAGGAACGTATAAGTGTCTGGAGCGAGTGTACGGTACCAAAGTTACCTGAGTAGTCCTTCACCAAACATGAGGTAACTGCTATGACTGTTGGCTTTTCACTTTGTTCGTAGTCATTGATGTTAAAGTTTTTCGCTTTTTCGCTCCATAATAGTTAGTAGTTGGCTTTGGTTAGTTTAAAGGTAGTAATGTTTAATTTAGGGCATGTTTGATAGAGAGAATTTTAGAGATTAGAAATGAAACAGAGAATAGAAAATCAAAGAAATGAATCTGGTTGAGAATTTAAGTTGATTTCCCTTGTTTGGTAGCAACATAAAAATTAATTAAAAATATTTTATTTTTATTTTTTTGTTAGAACTAGAATGAAATCAATATATATTTCAGTGATGATGATACAATCAATTCATTTCAATCACAAGTAATTTGTATATATAAACAAACCAGCAAAATAAAGCAAGTAAAAAATAAACACCTGTTCTTCGAAAATAAAAGGATTTGCACTATCCAATTTTTAATGTGGAACTTTTATATTTTATTTTGTGCTTATTTCATGAACAAAAACCAAAATGAAATGTTTTGATGAAGTAAAGAAGGTGTCTTACGAATATATATTGATGAGAAACAAGCAAATGACAATCAAAACAAATGATTGGATCTGATGGAGACGGCAATGGAGAAGAAGGCTATAAAAAAAGAGTGATTTTGGGGGTTAGGTCAATTGATTTGTTTGGAGTTGTGCATAACATGTGGATGGCACGTGATGTTATCCTTTTATATCCACACTTTTTAGCTTTTCATTTTTTAATTTAAATATAGATATGGACATTTCTCCACAAAGACCTCACAAGTCTCCGCCAAATGGATGGAAATGAGAGAATTCAAAATACAAAAGGTATTATTTCTCGAGAAATTGAAATTCTCCACCATGTAAATTCTCAAGCTTACCAAACAAAAGAAATTTCATCAATTCCATTTCTTTGTCTCTATTTCTCTATACCAAACACCCCCTAAAAGTAATGCTATAGTGAAGCTAAATAGTTAAGGTTAAAAGGTTACTCTAGATTTTGTATCCCAATATCCCTCCAAAATACGATGTCTTTGCCAGGCTTCGTTGAGTGTAGCAGTTCACTTACATATTGAACACAACCTATGTAATCTGTCAAGAGAAAAAATAACATATATAGTTGCTTTTGTAGGTAGTTTAAAGATAGTATAAACTCTGACATTAAGTTATAGATTTTTTGTTGTGCGTAGGCTAGAGGTATTCGTCTTGTGTACCTGTGAGCATGCCTTCGTTTTTGTCTATTTTTTTCATAAAGGTTAGAATATTGAACAAAGTTGAAATGGTGAGCCGGAAAGCCTGTATCTGCTATTGGCTGAATACTCGTGTATCTTCCGATTGCTAATGAAAGTGGGTGTCGTACGATTTCCATCCAGCCTTTACCATCTTGAAAGCCAAAGGCAGTGATTTCATACGCTTTGTTGTGCTCAAGGCTAGTGAAACGGTCTTTTTCACGCACATTAATGTTTGCTTGTATAGCCCCTCCTGTTCAGTAATATATATATATATATATATATATATATATATATATATATATATATATATATATATATATATATATATATATATATATATATATATATATATTTTTTTCCGCTATAGGATCGCATACTGTTTGTCAAGTAAGATGCAACAATAGAATGAGTGTTTTGATGCCTTGTTTATTACAGTCTATTTTCGATAAACTTTTATGTGAATGCGTTTGTCAAGGTCCGTTGGTTGTTGACTTTCTAGGTTGGTAGGTTGTTGCTGAATAGCTATTTCTTTTCCTACAGATGATGTTGAGGATACAATTTGAAAGCTATCTGCCATTTGTCTGCAGTCAAAAAAGGAAACATAGATGAGATTTTATAGTGGAATATTTGTTATATGCAATCTTACAAAAAGTAATAATAAGCATAAATTACATTACCAAAATTGTAAGCATACACGAAATTTAAAAGCATAAACGACATTCGCAAACTACAATAGCATTAAGTTTATTCAAAGAGGATATGGATGCCTAAACACAATAGCATTAAGTTTACTAAAAAGAAGAGGTGGGTGCCTACTATTTTGTTTAGGAAATCTTTGTAGACAATATTCTTAGTCGTGTTTGTATCCTTCCCTATTTGTTTTTTTATTAAGATTTTTAAGCCTTGAGGGGATATTGATCTAGACAATGCGACATAGAGCTGACTGTGACCAAATATAGGTTCTGGTAGGTATATGCCTATTTTTTAAGCGACTGGCCTTGGCTCTTGTTTATTGTCATTGCATAGCACACTTTGATTGGAAATTGCTTCCTCTTAAAGACGAACGTCATTTTTTCATCTTTTTGGATTAACAAAATTCGTGGGATAAAGACTTTATCTGACACCCTCGTACCCATGATGATTCTTGCTTCTACAATCTTGGTAAGCATTTGAGTGACAATCATTCGCGTTCCATTTCACAACCCGCCTGCTAAATTCAAATTCGTAGGAGCATTATCGGAGCGCCTATTTTGAGTGTAAGCGTATGTGGTGGCAATCGTGCAAATGAAAGTGTGTTGAGATATTCTTGCAGGTATAGCAACTCTGTTGCACCACCGTTATTTGTTTTAGGCGTAGCTTCATCGTTGCTTTGGTAAGTATGACTATTTCCATGTAACATGTCGAGGACCTTTGAATTTATGACATCTGCAGTTTCATTCTTGGGACATACAATAGCTTTTTCTTTCAATGACTTTGTACTGGGCCTTTGGAGACTTTCGTTGTCGTAGATAAAGTTTATAAGTTGTAGCATGGCTGTGTCACTTTGAGGAATACAGTATATGTCTGGTATACGTACCCACAATGCGTTATCTGGATCGTTTTCATCTGGTTCTTCAATTTTACCATCACCTACATCTAATAGCCATTCAGAAAATAATCGTGTGTCTTCTTTTTGTTGTTCAGACATGTTTTCTTGCTAGAGTCTCATGTTTTGATTGAGGGAGATAACGTCAAAATGCGGCCATAGATATGATTCTGTAATAGAAGCCGTAACTATTTCTTGTTTAGTTGCATTTTTCTTTACAGGCAAAGTTTGCTTGAAATCTCCACCCATCATCACTGTTTTGTTTCCAAATAGTTTGTTTGGACAATCAAGTATATCTCTAAGCATCCAATCTAGCATTTCAAAGCATCTTCTATCATTCATCGGGGCTTTGTCCCATATGATAAGATCTGTTTCTTTTAGCAAATTAGCCACTTGAGTGTTCTTCTTTACGTTGCATACTGATTCATCGGTTAAGTTCAATGGGCAATTTTAACCTTGAATGAGCTATTTGCCCTGAAGGCAGGAGCAAAGCAGCAATACCAGAAGACGCTACTGCTTATACTATTTTTCGTTGTGCTCTAATTGTGTAGATCATAGTCTTCCAAAGATAAGTTTTTCTTGTACCTCTGTGGCCGTAAACAAATATAAGCTCTTCTTGTTGCGTGTTTACTGCATGCACAATTCTTTCAAAGACTGCACGTTGTTCTGCATTTAACTTAGGCACTAAGTTGTTGGTTATGCGTTGTAGCTTCTGAATATCATAATTTCTTTCTTCCATTATTGCTCGATTCCTTAAGGTTTCCAGCAGTTGCTAGGGTGGTAGTTCTATAACAAAATCTTTAAGCGTTTTCCCATAGAAATTAAGGCATGCTTCAAGCTTATAAAGAACACCTCGTTGTAGCTCATCTTTGGTTATGTGCACTTCTGGTGTATGTAATACCTGAGAGAGTATGAATGGAATATCTTCTGACATATCGTTTGAGTGTGCTTGAAACAATGAGAGTGGCCGAGAGACATTGCAGAAGATGAGTATATGACAAAAACAGGTGCACATTTGGGCAGCTGTTGCTGTTTGGAATGCCTCTTGTAAAGCTATACTCCATTCTTGGTCGCTACCTAGCAATCCTAGGGCTTCACATGCAGCTCTGTTTATAGGGTACATGTAACACCCCCAAAATGGCTCAGCGGAAGCACACAACCCTGGGCGTGCTACTAAATTGATATCACAACACAAGTATAGAACAACTGATTTTCATTAAGAAATTTCATTCATTTAAGTAAAAAAAGTTTACAAGATTTGTTTAGTACGAAAATACGGGCCCATAATAAATTGGTCCCCATTTATGTTTATCAGAGAATCTATGACCATGCCATGCCCTTGCCTTGCGCCTCCAAAGTTAAGCTATCACCTTAAAACCTGAAAATACATGCTAAAAAGTGTCAACACGAAGTTGGTGAGTTCATAGGTTTGTTTAAATAACATTTCAGTATATCATTTAGTATTCAGTTTTGATGATCATTACATCTTGCATAATGTCATGAAAGTTTTTGTTTACATTAGATAAAAATTTTATTAGCGGACCGTAGGTAGGGTATATGTACATTACAACGAATATAATGCCATATAGTATATCTATTACGCTAGCACTAAGTTCATGCAACCGAAGCTACGACAATTTCTGTATGCAAAATGTAGTCATACTAATAAGGGGCCCAAAGCGAGTGTTTATCCCAATACACTCGATTCCGACATGCTATACGTTTTGCCTTTACCCATGTATGGCCAACCGAACGGGGGAGTCACCCCTAGTAGATCTATTTATAACATTCGCGCTTCCCAACAGGAATTGACGGTTCATGAAAAGGTCATTTTGGGATCTAAGGACTTAGGCTAAGCTGCGTAATATTCTAGGTAAAGCATTTTAGTATGGTCCAGAAAACATCTTTGTGTGATGTAACTTTAAACAGTTAAGTTTACAAGAAAACATTCAATAGTATAGTGGATAAACACATCATATTAATCATAAAGCATAGTTTGCATGGAAATGCACAATTTCAGTAAAGCAATTCATTTAAGTAAAACGAGCATGTATCTTCCCCCAAAACAAGTATAAAACAGTTTAAAAGTTGAGGCTATGAAACTCACCTCAGCAATATGCCGTATGCAGTGCAATAAATCAATTAGCGATAATGAGTGGCTCCGATACACAACCTAGATTAGTACGACATTGTAGTCTTTATTCATGTTTAAGACTCGATACAGTTTAAGAAAAGTTTTCAAGTATTAGTTGTTGTTGTTCCTTTGTGTGGCAGTATTAAATTTTAAAACAGTTTTCTAATTGCTCGTAAGTATTGGCTCTTGGAAGTGCATGAGTAAGTAATAAGAACGTATCGATGATGAACGGATCTTTCGTTGGATGACAACCGGAAAGCGATGTACGGAAAAGTTCAACACAAAATAGTAGACATTAATGGTCATGCAATATTATTAACGAAAGCACCCATGTATATTGTAACATATTGGTTTTCACAAACACACAATCATAACATATGGTTCAAATTAGATTTGAGGTTAGAGAGAGAAAGTGGAGAGAAATGGGAACTTCTAGTGAGATAAAGAAAAATGTATTATGAAGCTCCAACCCTTTGCCTTGCTAGGCAAAGGGTATTTATAGTGTCTTACATGAAACGCCACCTACGGGCTGTGGATCAGGCATACAGTGGGTAAAGACCCGTCTATCCTCCACGGTGTTACTTAACTAACTACTAACTATTACTAAATGACTACGACTACGAGCTTTCTAACGAATACATATACTTGAGGTGACCGAGTCTTTAACTAACGGATTTTCTAAATCCCAACAATCTCCCCCTAAGTGAGGTCACCTCAATTACAAACATATACTACATTTTGTGTGTTCTTGAATTCTTGATTAAGTTCTTTGCTCTGTAGCTCGTAGTCTTTGATTCTTCAAAGTTCGCATGTTTTGTACTTCAAGTGGAGGTCTTAAACTGATCCACGGTTTGTTTATTCTTTGAGCCTTCTTAGAGATCATCAGCCACAATAAATCTCTTGAATCATCTTTTGTGTTGCCTTCATGTGATGTTTATGACATTGGACCGACATTCTCACATTATTGGATCATGACATCTTTCCATCAGAGTTGCGGAAGCTTCTTTGGATCATGATATTTGCATTAGCGTAGCGGAAGCATAGCATGATGGTATCAGAGTGAAAGAAAACTTCTCATGATGATATCAGAGCTGAAGAGTGTAGACGTTCACTTGTCATGATTTCTTTAAACATGAGTGTGATGTTTGAGCATGAGGTTATGGATTGACTTCTCAATTCTGATCAGCTGCAACCGTCTGATGTTCCTGAAAACAACAGTTAGCAATAAAACACACGAAAGCGTCTTTGTTCACTTTCGTTGAATATTGTTGCAAGAACCACGGTTCCCCGTTGATCAGTATAAATACTGCCTGTGATCAGATAGAGTTTCAAAGAATCTTCTTGACAGGGTTTTGCAGCTGATCTTAGCTGTTCTCAAACCATAGCGTCCCAAAGTAGACAACACGGAGTGAGTGAACCAGCGAATTGAGATTCACTGATTGATGAAAAATGATTTGAAAAACAATCGCGTATTGCTTAAGAGGAAGAGTTTTGCAATACCACGAAGGTTTTAGAAGAAAAATCAAGTTTTAATCATAAATACCCCTTTTTTATTTTAAAATTAATACACATTCGATGCGCTAGAGAAAAGAATTGTTGAGCACATCGAATGGTTTTTCAAAGGTATCCGTCAATCCATTTCCTGGACCAAGGTTGATTCAAGTGAATCGCCCCATTTTTTCTATCCAGTTGTCACAAGTTTGATCTTTTGTAAGATCTCACATGTCACCCACTAAGAGCTTGTTTGATGTTGGCTCTAAAAGGATTTCCATCTTCATCGTGAATATTTAACATATCACTCGGATGTTCTGGCAATACCACAAGTATAATTCGTAGGACTCTCAATATATAATCTTACTTTCCTCATTGTGTGAAACAGCAAGTCTTCATTAATTGTGTGTCCTAATGAGATTTTGTGGATGATCTCTTGGCTCTAGACTCAATTGTGCACTTTGGTTTCCTAATCGAGGACTAAGGAGAAGGTCTCCTTCTTTAATATCAACAATCTCTAAGAGAAAGGCGATAGATAATGTAGGTTCCCCGTGAGAATGAAACAAGTCCTTTTAAGAGAACTTGAGTGGCTTGGGAAGTTTAGTGCGGTCGTCAATGGGTCCATGACGTCTTGTCTTCAATACCATGCACCTTAGTAACCACCAAGAGTATATGAATTGAACCCGGTTTCGCCTAAGGTTGAATTATTGGAGGCTATTTCTTTTCACCCTTTTCACTTTTCATTTCTTTTTCATTCTTCAAACCCTTCAGTGCTTACCAAGACTTCATAACTAGAACCTTGTAGGGTTAGTTCCAGTCCTAGATCTGTCTTAGTCGGCACTCTTCCCATATTCTCATTTCCCCTTTTTTACATCATACCTAAGGACTTCTACATTAACTAGTGGATTGTCCCTGGGTAGATCCCTCCGGCTCTGGCGGGATCGTGGGAACGAATACCTAACCTAAACATCCTTATAACTCCAATGCATAAAGTAAATTGGTCGGTCATTTGGTATTGTTCTTTCCGCCTTGAAACCAAATGAGAACCATTTGAAAATCAATTAAGGTACTTGTGATATAAAACCAAAGCATTTTATATCTTAATTGTTTTTTTATCTTTTTAGAAATGCTCCCCCTCACCATGTGCTTCAAGTATTTGAAATCATTTTGGCACATGGAGGATGAATCCAATGAACGGTTAGATTTGAATAAAAGCTCGAATTCTTGAAATCGTTTTCTAAAATGATCATCATCACTCCCCCGATCAAATCTAATATTTAGATACTTTTAGATAAAACATTTTGGGAAGGATGTGGTTTTCTTTTGGTTGCTCCCCCTCAATATGTGCCTCGAGATTCGAAAGAGTTTTGAACATATTAGAGAGAACCTGCACTTTGAGACATAACATGTGCATGGAAAATTTGAAATCGTTTGGCAAATGTAGGAAGGAGTACCTGTTATTATATTTATAAAACCACTTATGAAATTATCAGTTTATTTTCAATTTAAATCACAAATTCTCCCCCGATCACAATTTTCAAACCTATTGAGATTTGTGATCCCAAATGATTTAAATTATTTTTGAAATCCTTTTTGATGAGAAATGTGACTTGCTTTTAAAACACTTAACCGATAAGGATCAAATTTTGAAACTTTAATCTCCATTGATCTAACATGCTCAGGTACCATATGTAAAATTTTCAGCTTGTGTACCATTTGAAATGAAAACTTAATTTTAGCCTGGCTTGATCCAATTGCGGATAAAATGTTCTTTTTGATTAACAGAATATAGACCTTGCTCCTTTTAGTGCCAATTGTTTGAAAAATAACCTTTTTGAATTGTTTGAAATCATTCTCCCCCTCAATCAATGACCTAAGTTGTTGATTAAGTGATAGAGATTTTGACAAATTATAAGTCCAGATGATTTTCAAATTTAAGTCCAAGCTATTTTCAAAGAAATTTTGTTTTCATTAGAAGACAAATGGTTTTCAGAAAAATCTTGAGAAGGAAAAACATTTGTGAGGAAACATTTGTCTTTTTGGCGACAATTTTTCCTTATGAACTATTTTTTTTAGGATCAGAGCTTGAGATTTTTTTAAAAAAATGTTTTAGCAAAGCTCTGTCCTTTCTTTATGTTAGCCTTGCTTTTTTATAAAGATAACGTCACTTACGTGAATTGGACTAGATGCGTAGTATACTTTGCCCATAGGGACTAGTATCGTTTAAGTGGAAAGTTAAGGTTTGTTGAGCCTATAAATACCCCTCATGACTCTCCATGAGGGGTGAGGTGAAGCATTTGGCAAAAGGTGTTGTGTGTGTTTTTTTAATAAAAGTATTTGTTTTCTCCTCCGTCTCTCTAGTTTCTCTCACTAAAAGGATGAAGATCTTCACCTTCTTCCACCAACCCCGACCTCCAAAACCACATAAATCTTATGTTAAACGATCCTAACAAGTGGTATAGAGCCATGGTTATCTTTTGTTGATTTATGTCGGTTTTTACACATGTTTTTAACTGTTTTGTGCTATTTTTTGTGGTCGGAAATTTTTTTTTCCGATTTGTGGGTAAACAGTTTTAAACTATGTTTAGTATCCTTTTTTTGGGTCAAAAAGTCCTGGTCGTACATGTTCAATATTTGTCTTGGTCATATCTGTCCAAACAGTTTTGGTATCTTTAGTTTCTATGACTTATTTTGCACCATTTCTGTGAAAAAACTTGTGGTCGAACTGTCATCTTCGTGGTCAAACTGGTCAAAAAGGAGCATTTGTTATGCTTTTTCTGGGTAAAAATGAAGATGGTCGGAATTTTTTGGTGGGAAAAACTCGCCGGAAAAAGTCAAAGAGTCAAAACCCTCTTTTTCTACGCATAAGGAGCATCTACAGAGTAGTTACGCATAACTGTGAAGTTATGCGTAAGAAATTTTACGCGTATGCTTTTACGCCTAAGCCTAGGCTTACGCTTAAGCCGGCTTACGCATATGAATCAGGACTTACGCATAAGACATGCTTTACGCATATGCAAGTATTTTTACGCATATGAATATAAGCCTACGCATAAGGGTTCAAAAATTATTACGCGTAATCCTGAAAAGAAAAAAGATATGCGTAAATATAACTAGACCACGACCTTGACCACAACCAATACCATTTACCATATACATCAAACGACCTCAGCCATTAACATCATCAGTCCATGGAGTTCCAAAACCAAAAACCAATAATTTAACCTACATCTAGACTCACTTCAAGAACCCTCACAATCTCTCCCCAACTCCCATTCTATCAAGACTCAAAAAGAAGAAATTACAAGCAATCTCAGATTTGTTTCACTATTTTTTGCAATCTTTCTAAGATTGTTTTAAGTAAAACAAATATCATCATAGACCCAATTTGTGATACTATACGAAATTAAAGACATGAGAATAACAAGTATGTTACTTCATCTCTTTGGTTCGTTTAAATGGAAAACAAAACGTATAAAGATCCTTTATAACCTACCTGAGACCTTTAACCAAAGATCTTGAAGCCAGTTGAAGATCTTCTTGGAGCAGAATGGAAGTGATATATTGTGGGTTTGATTGATTTAACGTTTTCAATGATAAGATGATGATCGAGTGATGAGTGTTTATTCACTCATCGCTTTACCCATCTAAGACTACAAAACGACTAAAACACTCAAATATGATCAAAATGTGTCAAAATATCCTCGAGTGTGTTTTATGTCTTTCGTGTACAAATGATTGAAAACAGAGTGAAAACGGACTAAATCGAAATAAACTGAAAACGTCTTCAAACAGATGGAGCCAAGAATGGATTTTCTACATATTCAGAGCCCGGACGCGTTTTGAGAGTGATGAGGGAAACAATCTTGAAACCTAACCCGACAATGAAATTCCAAATTACCCGTCCGAAACCCAAATACCAATCTTTTCCGTCAAAACCAAAAATCCCAAAATAAAACACCATTTTATGTTAAAACCAATTTTGTAAGAGTTTATCTTCTTAAAACAAATTTTTATTCAAAAAAAAAAAAAAAAAAAAAACGTTTTATTCTTTCTCTTAAACCCGAACTCACATCCACCTTTTACCCAAAATCTCTTCACCCAAAACACTCAATCCTCAACCTTCCCTTTACCCGCTTATACCCAAAACCCAAACCCCACTTTCCCTCATCCCAATGGCCAAGTCACCAATCTCGGTTTCAAACCCCAAGGACGGCTTAGATTGTCGCTAAAATTGTACCTAATTAATGGATGGCTTAGATCATCTCAAGAAAGCACAAGGTTGCTTTGGCTGCTTTTGCCTCTCTAAAGAAGCACACAAGAAGTGAAGAGAAGACCCATAGAACTAGTAGTATAAATAGACAATCACTTGTAGCCTTGTCTGGCACCCTTAATTTAGTTTTAAAAATTTAGTTTATGTTTTTTTTTACTCAGTTGTAATTTGTTTTTAAGTTAATGAAGGAAGTTTCAATCTATTTTTTATCCTGCTTTCTCTATAAGCATTTAGTTTTTATTTCTAGTTATCAAAGTTTAAAAAGAGTATTTGTTAACTTGTTACTTGCTTTTCATACAAAGAAAATCCAAAGTATAAGTTTCAGATCCGTTTAGTAAGAAAAAAATTTCATTCAAGGGTGTTTGGTTTATGTTCTCAATGGGTCAAAATCTTACTTTTCATCCGTTTGACTCTTAGAGTCAAACTTCTATTAAGAGTCAGTGATCAATTTACAAGTTAGAATTTTGCTTAAATGAAGTAGTCTAGATATCAAGTAAAAAAAAAAAAAGTAATAGTCTTCTTTCCTGCACTGGTACAGGACAGCATCAAGATGGCTGTTCTTGGCCACTTTTTCTAGCATAATTGATCTTAAAATTGTGTCAAGTTGGTTTTTATCCAGTCCTTGAATGCCATACTCACTTTAGTTTTATTTTTGTGCTTAAAATTTACCTTTAGCGTAGTTAGAATCAAGTTCAAAAATAGTCCTTTGCAACATTTTCTGAATTCTGCATCAGTCAAAAAAGTGTCCAAGACAAGCTGTTTTCAGCTTCAATTTAAGCTGTTAAAAGCTCTTACTTGGCCCCCAAATCAATTTTATCTAATCTTGGCTATACTAACTTTGGTTTTATGAAGCTGGTCCTAACCTTGGAAGGCTTTTGGTGGCTTAAAAATAAGCTCCGACAGGCCACTTTGGGCTGTTTCTGAGCCTGCATCAGCAGCTCAGGTTAGTTACTATTTTCAGCTTATTTGTTTATTGCTTTAGCTTATTCAGGAGACTTAGGAGCTTTTTAATTAGGTTGCCATAGTTTTCATCAGATCTCAGTTTGTCTTGTGCTTATTATAGCTTATTATACCTTGTATGCTTTAGAATCCATAGTTAGCTTAGGATGTGACTTGTCTTATTTGTGATAGATAATCTTAGGTTATAGCTTGTTAGTGTGCTTATTGATTGCTTCTCATGGCTTATTTGTGCTTAACTATGGTTAAAGGGATGTTTTGTTGAAACTGTTATAAGTGGCAAAATGGGTGTGTGTGGCTTGTTCTGTCCATAAGCTATTCCAAACAGCTTATTGCAATGTTTTCAAAAGAAAAGTTTTTATAAAATTCACTTATTTTGATCTTGTCTTTGTACTCCAAAAGCAGAAGAAAGAAGAAAAAAATAAGTTTGCCTAAAAGGCTAGAGGTGGGATTCGAACCCTTAACCTCTAGCCACATACGACACAACACAAAGACAAAGACAACCAGTGCCCTTGGGACTTGTCTCATTCATTTCTTGCACAACAATCCTTAACTAGTCTTTTGTAGTTTTAGCTTTAAGCCCTTTTCAGCTTATTAAATAGCTTATATCCAAAACAAAGTTCTGTTTTCTTAATTTTCTTAAGTCAAGCATAGATAAAAGTACTTTTTGTGAATTTTCCAGATTTTTCAAAAATAGTTTAGTATTTTTAATTAATTAATTAGATTAAAATAGTTTTTAATTTGTAGTAATTAATCTAAAATTTGAAAAAATTTCCGGCTTTTTTCTAAAATTAGTTTTAGTCAAATAGAACATAGGAAAATTGATTTCACACCCGTAGCCCTTAAATTGCAAAAGTTTTACGTTTTTGGCTCGGGTGGTTGCCCTTTTTTTTTACGTTTTTTAGTTTTAGCACCCTAGGACTTAGTTTAGTTTCGTTTTATCATTCCTTAGGCTTAGTAGTAGTTTATTTAGTGTTTACTTTGCTTTAAATGCTTTATTTTCATTCCCGTTCTTTAATTTGTAGAAAAACGTAATTCAACTCAAATCAAACAAATCATTAAAACCAATTCAAGTTCAAATCACAAAACTCAACGATTCCTTCAATTTCACACCTCGTTGGGACACGACCCGGGAAATCACTTTTCCGGTATCACTTTTATCACACCCGTAAGATTTGGCACGTTAACCCTTTTCCTAAAAGGTTAATTTGTCGGGTTTTACGGTTATTTTGATATACGTTGATATTGTGTTTTTCACCACTCACAAACAAACGAATCAAATTTTGGCGCAGCTTCTGAGGAGGTGTGTTGCGACAATATCGTGAAGTTTTTGCGATTAGTGACTTGAAGAACCTTCCTCGTGAAGTTATTGCTTTTTGAAAATACAAAAATACAAAAATATTTTTCTTTTCTTTGTATATATGTAAAAGATAAAAATACAAAAAGATTTTGCTTGTTGTTTTAAATAATAAGAATACATCAATCATATAACACTTCTCAACTTAAGTGTTATCATAATAAGTTCCCAAACCAAAGATTTAAAACTTGCCTTTGTGTCACTTGCGTGAATTCGCTTGTGATTATTGGTTTAAGTTGTGTTTTTGCTTCGGTCTCGTTTTGATTGATTGTTTTTGTGCATGTGCACTCGCTTTTCAAAACCCAAAA
>CM040240.1:137233298-137303656 GCA_022545495.1 Chrysanthemum lavandulifolium | reverse complement strand
CAAATTTATGGAAACCCCATCCTTCCCGGAAATGCTTTATCTACTTGATTTGATCAAGGAAGTGATGGTGATAATTTTAGAAAATGGTAATCAAAGAAGTAATTTCTTCCTCTTGCCTCCGTGCAAAACGATCTCCAACATTTGATGCATATGTTGAGGGGGAGCACTTATTCTAAAAATATCAAAACAATTCGTGTACAAAATGCTTTGATAATATATCACAAGTATCGTAATTGATTTTCAAATGGTTTTCAATTGGTTCCAATGGCGGATGAACAATACCAAATAGACCGACCAACTCTACTTTATGTACGGTGATATAAGGATGATAAGGTTAGGTATGTGTTCCCATGATCCGCCGTAATCGGAGGGATCTACCCAGGACAATCCACTAGTTAGTGTAGAAGTCCTTAGGTATGATGATAAAAGGAGAAAATGAGATATGGGAAGAGTGCGGACTAAGACCGAGCTAGTATCGAATAAACCCAACAAGGTTCTAGCTATGAAGTCTCGGTAAGCATCAAGGGGTTGAAGAATTAAAAGAATTGAATGAGAAAAGGGTGAAAACAAATAGCCTCCATTTATTCAACCTTAGGGCGTGTCGGGTTCACTTCATATGCTACCGATGGTAACATCGGTATTGAAGACAAAGATGTCATGGACCCAAAGGACGCACCGCACTTCAACTTTCCAAACCACTCAAGTTCCTCTTAAAAGGACTTGTTTCATTCTCACGGGAACCGACATTATCTATCGACTTTCTCTTAGAGATTGTTGATATTGAAGAATGAGACCCTCTCCTAGTCTCCCAAGACAGATCCAAATATGCACAAATTGAGTCTAGAGCCACGAGATCATCAATAAATCTCATTAGGACACTTTCAATGAAGACTCTCTCGCTTCACACAATGTGGAAAGAGATTATATCTTGAGTCCCACGATTATCCTTGTGGTATTGCCGTAACATCCGAGTGATGTGTTATCATATTCACAATGAAGATGGAAAGCCTTCGAGCCATCATCTAACAAGCTCCTCGGTAGGTGGCATGTGAGATCTATTATATAGATCAACCATGTGACAACCGAATGAGAAATAATGGGCGATTCAATCTCTTGAATCAATCTCGTTCGTGATATGGATTGACGGATACCTTTGAAAACCGGTCTTTGTGCTTAACAACTCTTTTCTTTAGCACATCGACCGTGTACTCATTTTTTCAAACCAAAGGTGTTTTATGATTGATAATTGATTTTCAATAAAACCTTCGTTGTATTGCAAAAACAATTTCTATTGAGCAATACACGATCGTTTTCAAATCTCTTTTCATCAATCGCTGGACTTAAAATTACCGGTTCACTCACTTCGTGTTGTCTTCTTTGAGACGTTCCGGTTTGAGAACAACTAGAACAACAACGAAACCCCGTCAAGGAAATTCTTCGAATTATACATGATCACAGCGAGACATGTATCGATCAACGGGAACCGTGGGCGTGTACCTCAATTCAACGAAAGTGATCAAAGACACTTTTGTGCGATTTATTGCTAATCATTGTATGCGGTACACCCGACGCTTGTACCGATCGAATGAAGCGGTCAATCCATAGCCGCATGCTCACTTAACACATTCATCTCAAAAGAAATCATGATTTGTGCATCAATGACTCGATATTTTCACTCCATGCTTCGCTTCGCTATCGCGCCAATATCATGAATCAACTAAAGCTTTCGCTACTCGATAAGAAGATATCATGATCCGTAATGTGAGCATGTCGGTCCTAAAGTCACAACACCACAATGGATGTCTTAAAGATTTTGATTGTCGATGATCTCAAAAGTCGGTTCATATTTACTATCACGTGGATCGAAATGGACCTCCAATTTAAAGTACAAATCTATGCGACTTTGAAGTTGCACCACTTATGCACTAAGTTTACGATGTTGATGTATGAAAGTCTACGAGCTCAAGAACCAAGTCAAGAATAGAGTGTTAGGTTCAGAATGTAAATCATGGGTGACCTCCTTAGGGGAGATTGTTAGGAATTAGATAATTCCAGATTGAAGAGTCGGTCACCCCAACTATTATCTAGCACAAGTTAGCTCGTAGATTTGTCATTAGTTACGTTTTATGTAGTTAATTAGTTAGTTAGTAGCTTAAGATAGTTTAGTGCAACACCGTGAGGAAGGTCGTCTTTACCCACCGTATCCCCGATCCACAGCCGTCAGGAGGTCGCTTAGTCTCAGAACCTATAAATACCCTCTACCTTGCAAGGTAGAGGGTTGGATGTTCTTTGGTAATCTAATATTCTACAAGTTTCTCTTACTAGAATGTCCCACTCTTTCTCTCTCTAAAACCATCTATGTGCTCATTGTGTTAATGTTATGATGTGTATGTGAAATCCAATATATTACATTTTCTTTCTAAATACAATGTACCTTAAGGATACATTGAACTTGGTTAAGTGGTATATATAAAACCATGGGTTATGGGTCAATACCATTTGCTAGTTTTTACCCATTTTAGTATTTACATGTTTTTACCCATTTTAGTATACTTAGTATAAGTATGTGTTAACCCAATATGTAAACATTAGTTGTTGTACATATATATATCTAAGTCATAAAATCACTTAAACTTGTTAAAGTGTTTTATGTGAAAACGTAAGTGTGTTAGGAAACTATTAACTCAAACTATTTACGTACTCTATTTGTTTCGTTAAAATGATTTTACGTTTGTTATCGACAAAACATTAGAAGATCGTAAAATATAAATAAACATTTTTACGGCTTATTTGTATTAACACCTTGGTTCAAGTCTTATATCCTTGCAATCAAAGAAACAAACTGTTGTCTCTAGATCCTCAACTAAAGCTGAATACAGAGCCTTGGCAGACTGTACATGTGAAATAACTTGGATTCTCAGCCTCTTACAAGATCTACAGATACCCTGCACCACACCAGTTTCCATCTACTGTGACAATCAATCTTCCATTGCTCTGGCATCAAACCCCATCCAACATGCAAGGACCAAACATATAGAAATTGACTGCCACTTTTTCAGAGATAAGATCAAGAATGGGACTACTTCACCTACTTTCATTCCCTCTAAAGGACAAGTTGCTGATGCTCTCACCAAAGGCCTCAGCAGATCTCCATTTCATAATTGTATTTCCAAGTTTGGCATTTGTGACCCTTACACACTGACAACTTGCAGGGGGGGGGGGGTAATAGAGATACAAGCAAGCACAAAGTTATCAATTCAATATTATCCACAGACTATCTTCATCACTCCAAATGTCTTTACAAATGTAGCAATATGTAACTTGTATAGTAGTGTAGTCAACTCTAGTCAAAGTTAGTTAGCATTGTATTTTTCCTTTCCTGTATAAATACCTCTCTTGTATTATCATTTCATTTTAAGTCAATGATAATAATCATTTTCCCTCCTCTCTCTGTTTATCAAAAAGTGTACCGGTGTTGTTTCCATGGTGACTGTAGATCACGGTGGTGGCTGGACTCAATGGTGAATGACTTTAATGTTTATAAAGCAGACTTTTTTATACAATGACTATCTGCCATGTGAAATGTGGACTTGGAATCGGTCTGCCAGTGGGTCCAGTTTACTTCAAATTAGTATCTAGAGTAGTGTTTATGCTGTTTTGACTTTTGAACATTTTTAATGAAAATCAACTCTGAGATACCTATGTCTTTGAAGGCAAAAATAACTTATTCAAATTATGATTGACAATATTCGATCATAAGATGTATTTCGAGCATTTTCAACCTACAGATTCTATTGCATACTCACTTTTCGGCAAGCTTCAAAGTTTCTAAACTAAGTTTTGAGCAATTTTTACAGTGATTGAGCCGATAAGGTAGAGACAAGATCAATTTTTTAGTTCAAATATAGGATTAAACATATAGCGTTTATCAAGCTACGATCCAAGAAAATCTTGGGTAACAATTTTGACAGAAAGTAAGAACGAAAAAATCAGGGTAACCAATCCAAAACATGAACCTTTTCAAGGTGGTCAATTGCATGATACCCCAATGGCCCAGTCCCACCTAGATGATCAGTGCAAGTTATAAACAAGGGGAACAGAGTCTTCAAACTAGCGAGTCAAGCTCAACTCAGCTAAAAGCAAGTCTGGATTAAGTCTATTGATTGAGTCAACAACTTCTACACCAAAAGAAATCCTCATACGAGTCCATGATCTACACAAACTCAAATACAACTCACTAGCGCTTCAATGCTTAAAAATTATCATCAAACACATGCAACATGTCTTTACAGAATTCTATCTCAATCACAAACTATATATATTATACATCCCAAAAACCAAATCACTTGACACAAAATAAAATACATTTACACGAAACAACCACTAAAACTTGATCGTCAAGCTGTGACAAACGTAACAATATGAGGAACCTTCTCACCATCATCATCCAAACTAAAGTAATCATACGTAGACCCCTCAGCAACCTCTTTCGATCACCAATTCACCATGCAAAGCCTTACAGTAATTATACAACACAGTAACTGAAACAGTACTTAGAAACAACACCAAGATAAGCAAGCTTGAACTATAAATAACATGAGACACACCCAACCCACACTTCATCAGATTATACAAATATATATCCACCAAAAGCCCCTCTATATACTCATAAAACATCAACAATTTCAACGAAACCTATCTCATCCCTTTAACCAAATACCAACTCCTCATGAAAGCCTCAAACCCCCATTTCGACTCTGTCACAACTACCACATAAACCAACGACCAGTTCACATAAAAATACTATACATCATAAACACAAACAAAACCACACGTACAATAACTGGACACGACAAAAATAAAACCAAATCATAATCGGTTACAAACCCCACGGTTTGTCCAAACATAAGAAGTAATCCAACAAACACGAGGAGACTCAATAAGATAAGAAACATATGAGCATTAGCTACGACTGTAGTCAAAACAACAGGAAAGTGATAAGGTCAAGGACTTAAAAGGTGGTCAAGAAACTGACAGGTTTACCCAAGAAACCTTGGTGTGTACTGTAGGTGATCATGGCTATGGCACATGTTGGAAATTTAATTCAATTGAGGATTTCAGGTCATATCTAGTAATGGGCTTAGAGGTATGGAGTGTACACTCATCAGATCTCACTGAACTGCTCTGACTTTGATAGTGGTAAAGTAGAATTCAAGTAGCTGGTGAATTTCATCGGGTTAAATCTCATAGAGTTAACTCTTTAGTGAGTAACACTTTGAATGGTATTCATCATGCTGATGATTTCAGCTTCATATTCTTCACTGAGCAGAATCTGAAGAATCTCATCAGGGAGTAGCTTGTTCAGGAGGTTCATCTCTTGAGTGAGTGAACTCCAAAGTGAGCACACTCTGAACAACTCTTTCAGGGAGCATGTTCATCAGCGAGTAAACACGCTGGGACTAAATTCAAAATAACTTGTGACGACTTTGACCTATTCAAGGGCAGTTATAACTGCAAGTCTGCAACTTAATGAACACGTTTGATTAGTCATGTAACCATTATTGCAATCATGGAGAAGTATTATGAGGAGATTAATGAGCCGGTTAATTCTGATAATTCAATTGACTTGAGTAATAATTCCTATAATCGAAATACACATCTACATGAAATATACACAGAAAACCGAAGCACTTAGAAGTGATTCGCGCAAAACCGTCAAGTTCTCTCACGCAAGCGTAAGAAAACTTAAAACAGCTTAAGCACGAACTCAATGAAGATCTGAGGAGTATAGTGTTTCCTCGGGTCGTTATGTCCCAAATGAAATGTGCAATGGATCACCTCACGTATAGTGATCGGGAGATTTGGACGGAAAAGAGAATTGAATGATATTATAACTACAGGAAAAGCCAACAAATTACAACGGCTTAAATGCAAATTAAAGGAAATTAAAAAGATAAAAAATATTAAATAAACGCTATCACTATTTTTAAAATGATGTTTTTCTATGATTTATAAAACAAAATAACTTAAATAAACTATTTTAACTAAAACTTAAACTTAAATTATCTAAAACGTAACTTAGAATGAAAACGACGTTATTTATAAAAATTACGTTGAGCGCAAGATAAAACGTAAAATTTGTGAAATAAAAGTCCTACGAATGTAAAAACATTTTTCCTACGCCTTATATGATAAAAGAAAATTTTAGGAAAAAGCGGAATATTTTTTGAGTTTTAAATTATTTATTATGAATTAAAACTAATTTATACTAATTAATTAATTAAAATACTAAATGATATTCAAAAATTATAAAATTTTTTGTTAAAATACTTAAGCTATATTAGAACATAGGAAAAATATAAAACAAGTGAGAGCTTATAGAAATGAGCTTTAAAAAAAAACATTGAAGAAAATGTAACACAAGACTACTCCTTATTAAATATTTAATAGATGGAAATTTAACACAAGACCACTCTAGCGCAGATGGTAACGTGCTGAGGCTTTCTGTGCGTGGGGGACAGTGAGGTCGTGGGTTCGAGTCCCACTTCCTTCCCTTTTTTCTCTTATTTTTTTTAGCTTTCTTTTGCCAACTAAATTAAGTACTAAATGAAGACTTATTTACAAAAAACTAAAACTGGGAAAGGACTTACAATAAGCTGTAATAGCTTATTTGCGCAGCAAGAAATAAACTAAAGGAGTGTTTGGTTTAAATGGCAACTAAGGAACAAGAAAAAGCTACAAGCTAAGGAATAAGCTAAACGTAACGAGCACCCTAATTTAACTAGTTAAAAAGCTGAAAAAGGGTCCTAAATAAGCTAACGAAAGAGCTGAAAAAGGCACTAAACGAAGGTAGTGAGCTGCTGCTGTTTGGACAGGAGCCAACCAAACACCCTCTTTCGAACTTGTAAGCACTGAATAAGGCATTCTCGAATCAAAATTGGCTAACATATCTAACAATAAACTTAAAACAAGCTAAAGAGATAGATCCACTACCGTTGGATCATATGGGACGTAAAAGATGGCACTAAGGGCGCTTTGAGCGATTAAAGGACAAGCTCAAAGGATTCATAAGCTAAAAAAAACTTATAATTAGCTAAAACCTAACAAGAGCTACATAAATTACCTAAAAGCATGAAGGGAACTAGCATAAGTAATAAACAAAGAGGAAATAAGCTAAAAAAGGAAAGCATGTTTTGTCGTTACAAAGATAACAAAGGCTAAATGGGAGTTTCAAGGGCACTACAAGGCTATCAAATAAGCTCAAAAGACAATTTTAAGCTAAGACATATTGAGTACTAACTATAGGCTACTTGAACGCTAAAAATCAAATCCTAAATCTAGCTATATTCTACTTTAAATTAAGCTAAAAGGGTAGTACTTGGGGCTGTGAAGGACTGTTTTGACAGTAAACGAGAAACTCATGACTTCTTTTTCAAGACTTGTTTTGCAAAAAATCAATGAGCAAACTCTAGAATACTTCTACCTTGACTAGTGCAAGACCCAAAGTGGGCCAAAATGGTTTAGTTGACCCAGGACTCAACTGTTCCAAACACTACTTAATCAGGGCAGAAAATCAATTTTTGAGACTGTGAAGATATGAAAATTTAAAAACCAAATTTGTGAGCTCAAACACAAGCTCACATGAGCTAAAACAAGTTTCACTAACTTGTGAACAAGGCTTAATCTAGATGTAATGTGAGGAACATATAAAAAAAATTGCATAACTTGAATAAACTGAAATTAAAAGCTGGAATTAAATTGCATTGAAATTAAAGGTTTACAATAAAAGTAAATGACAATTAAAAAAAATGGAACTAGAACATTGAAATTCTAGACTAAAACTTAAAAAAAACTAAATTAGAACTACAAAAACTAACTACTCTTCAATGGTACGAGCCACCCTTTAAATCCTTCTCTTCACATCTCTCGTCTTGTGCAACTTAGAGATAAACGTGCTAAAGCACGCGTGCCTGCATCTTTCTCTGCCTCTTCCATTCCCGTGTCTCTCTTCATTGTTTCTTTTCGTGTGAGATAAGCGTGCTGGGTGTTGTCGGGAAGTGATGGGGATGACAGTTTGGTGGGAAACCGAGACGAAGAAGAAAAGGGGAGGTGGGTGTTTAATAATTGACTGGGTATTAGGGTATGAGATGGGTAAAAAAAGGTGGGGTTTGGACCGGGTTTGGGCTTGGGTAAGAGTTGGGTTGTGGTTAGTTTGGGTTTATGATTTAACTTGACTCATTTAGTAGTTTAGGGTTAAACTTGTACAATCCGAATTTCCAAGGACCATTTGTTGACATTCTGAAAATTATAATCAAGGGTCATTCTTGTCACTCCCAAATAAACCAAGGACCAAACCTGTAAATCTCAAGTAATACAAGGACCGTATTTGCCAAAATTGAAACTTCGGGGATTAAACTTGCAATTTTCCAAAAAAATATTATAAGGACCGTAAAATGACAAACTTTTATTAACCAAGGGCCATAAATAACATTTTCCATTTTTTTAAATAATCCCGGGGACTTGTTTTGCCATTTTTTGAAAGTTGGGGGACTGAAACTGCCAATTATGCAAACTTAGCTCATTTTTCATCTGATTTTAAACATTTTGCATCCAAACATATAAAATGCAATTTTAGGATATTTTCAAGATTTTGATGCATTTGAGCATTTTAAACGCTTTGCGCTCAGATTTAACCAAAATGATGAGTATTTACACACTCATCAATCCCCACATCGAGATATTGCTAGTCCCTAGCAATAATTTGAGAAAACATAATGGATTTTAATCTCTTTACCAAAAGCCATTACTCGAGTAGCCAAATGTTTCAGTTCAAGTAAGAACCATGGTACACCGATAACCATGTGATTTTGAGCAAACCACCGCCTTTCAACGGATTTGATTTTGTCTTTACCGTGCCGCACTTTTACGGACTAGCCAACTCTTAGATAAATTATCGATTATCTTTGGTGAGTCGATTACCAATTATGGTTTTTCCATCGCCTTTACCACAAGCCATAAACTTGCGGGCTAGCCAACTCTTCACTTTTTAGGATATGGTGAAATAATACCATACAATTTTGGGCAAATTGCAAGCCATATAAACGGATTTGATATATCTTTACCAAGAGCCGTTTGCTCTGGATTAGCCAATCCTTTTGTTTATTAGACAAGGCGGATCGATAACCAAATGAGTAAGTGTAAACACTTACTCCAAAAAAAAATTTTTGGCCAAAACGGGAATTGGTATAATTATATGATAAAATTCGTGAGAATTCCCCACACTTAGAAATGAATATTGCCCTCAATATTCAAAGTACCGGCGGTTATGCGAAACAAAGAACGTAAAAGGAAATACTACGGCCATTATTTAGAAAGGATTTTTTTTTTTTTTTTTTTTTTTTTTTTTATAACATGTGGGCATCACCCCACACTTAGGTGGTAGAAAGGGTTAGAAGTCGAAATATGGGTGAAAACCCATATGTGTGTGTCTCATCGTTTTTGATTTCCAGTCGCTAGCTTGACTCGACCCGAATTCATTGGTTCATGGGGAAGCAAAGTGGAAGAAACAATCTCCATCTGACTTTCATTCAAGATGTTTGGATAAACATCAAGTACGTGAAAGTTCCACACCGATGAGATATATATAGAACCGCTCAAAATGATAAATGAAAATGCCGGGTCAAGATAGTGTCTTCATTCCCAAGGAGTGAAGAAGAGAAGAAATCACAGATATGTGAGGAATGGAATGAAGATTTTGATAACAATAAGGATCCATTCTTCATCATCTTTAATTTGAATTTGATCATTTAAGCTCATAGGGTGATTTTAACAAAAACCTCGGGAGGAAGAGACGGGTAGTGTCCTCAATGAGAAAACTCTTATGATAGAGCATGTCTCCCGGTCAAGATCAAGATCAAAATAGAAATGATCATACTCCGAGGAGATATGATATGAGAGAGTTCACCGGAGAACTCCTCGTGATCTAGATCAAAGAGAAACGAATCATACTCGTGAAGAGAAAGATGAAAAGTGGGATTGCCACTACTCTCTTTTTAGTATAATCGTCATCAAAGCGGAATACTTCAAATTCGGAAAAGAATCATTGGAAAAGCCTTAAGTTCGTGAATTGGTTCTGGCTTTTCCAAGTCACTATCCACAACAGGATAGGAGATGAAGTCGACTTAGCACGTAATGATTCGATCTTAGAAACGAGGAGATTTATATTGAATAATTTTTCACGAAGCATCTCGTCCTCAATTTCCGGATCATCGAATCTCTCGCATCCTCTAAGCTAACTAGCTCGAAGGTAAGTCCTCGACATAATCAATGTCTCCATAAGATAAAGAATCACAAACAAGTACAATCGTTGTCGAATCGGAGAACATATCAACATGATCATTTGGAATGTCAAGAGGAGGGTAAGAATCATCATCAAGAGGCTTATCACACATATTACGGAGATAACCCTGACTCACTTGGGATTGGGACAAGGCTCTCAACACTAGACGATTCCATTTCGGAATAGTGCTAAGAGGCTCGTCCCCATTATGAGAGAGTCAACGGGTTCAACAATGTTTGTTGAAATATGATCATTGAACTCTTCTAAACGACGCCACTTCTCTCAACCGGTGTGAGTGAAGGGAAGAGTCGGAAATAAAAGGCTCGAAAATGTGATTGGTTGTAGCCGACAAACTCGCATAATATTCTTTCATTTGAATGGAATCCTCATCATCATCGAAACGAAAGTCTTGTGATATTGGGTTGATGTAGCATTATAAACCTCGTCATCGGTGGCTTGACAATCGTAAAAGGATGGGGACCACCACAAATATCACATCTTTCGATAACGGTAACAACGGGCTCGATTTTTGCTTCATGCATCGAATATCATTGGTAAGCTCACCATCTCAATCGGTTTGTTTCTCGTAGTCGGAACTTTCGATTTGTTCTCGATGATCGTCAATATATCCCTTGGGTACGATACAAGATATTGCCACCGCATGCTGCATTAAGTGAATCTTGATCGGTTTGCATTAAAGCATTGTAGAATATATCGATCCGGAGTAATTCCGAGAAACCATGATGTGGGCATTTCCATAGGAGATCTTTGAATCTTTCCCATGCCTCACCAAAACTTTCATCAAAGCTGCCGGAAGTTTGTAATCTCGCTCTTAAGATTTTCCGTCTTAGAATAAGGAAAGAAATGATTTACAAATTTTGAAACGAGATCTTCCCAAGCGTTGATCGATCGAGGGGTTCTTTTCGAGCCAATTCGAGTGCCCCTTGAGAGAAAATGAGAATAGCATCAACTTAATTGTGTCATGAGGAACATCCCTATATTTTATGGTTGAAATTAATCTATCAAACCATCGGATGTGAGCATAGGGATCGTCCTCTCAAAACCATAGAATGGATTTGACATAATTAGTTGAATTAAACCGGTTTGTATCTCAAATTTTCGAAAGAATCTCCAGACAACAACAAAGATCTTCGTAACCCTCGGTGGGTACTTGAGCATTTCGAACATCGCATTTATGTCCGCCATTAGAATTAAACATATAGAGGATAAGAGGAGAATCAAATGGTTGAGAGGATACGAAGAATAAAATTAAACGGCAAAAGAGGGTAAGAGAAATAGAATCAACGAATAAGAGGAATGAGAAGAATATTTTTGGGGTTTTATAAATAGAAAACATAAAAGGAAAATAAATTTTGAAAAGGAAAATATTTTTGGTTTTCGGATTTTTATAAGAAAATATAAATATATAAGGATGGATGGTATGAACAAAGAGTGAATATCCAAATCACTAACTGCTAGACGGAAGATAATCAAAGACACTCCCGTGGCGCTAAAAATTTGATTCACAAGAAATCATCAAGTTCTCTCACGCAAGCGTAAGAAAACTTAAAACAACTTAAGCACGAACTCAATGAAGATCCGAGGAGTATAGTGTTTCCCGGTCGTTATGTCCCAAATGAATTGTGCAATGGATCACCTCACGATAGTGATCGGGAGATTTGGACGGAAAAGAGAATTGAATGATATTATAACTACGTGAAAAGCCAACAAATTACAACGGCTTAAATGCAAATTAAAGGAAATTAAAAAGATAAAAAATATTAAATAAACGCTATCACTATTTTTAAAATGATGTTTTTCTATGATTTATAAAACAAAATAACTTAAATAAACTATTTTAACTAAAACTTAAACTTAAATTATCTAAAAACGTAACTTAGAATGAAAACGTACGTTATTTATAAAAATTACGCTGGAGCGCAAGATAAAACGTAAAATTTGTGAAATAAAAGTCCTACGAATGTAAAAACATTTTTCCTACGTCTTATATGATAAAAGAAAATTTTAGGAAAAAGCGGAATATTTTTTTGAGTTTTAAATTATTTATTATGAATTAAAACTAATTTATACTAATTAATTAATTAAAATACTAAATGATATTCAAAAATTATAAAATTTTTTTGTTAAAATACTTAAGCTATATTAGAACATAGGAAAAATATAAAACAAGTGAGAGCTTATAGAAATGAGCTTTAAAAAAACATTGAAGAAAATGTAACACAAGACTACTCCTTATTAAATATTTAATAGATGGAAATTTAACACAAGACCACTCTAGCGCAGATGGTAACGTCTTTGAGGCTTTCACGTGCGTGGGGGACAGTGAGGTCGTGGGTTCGAGTCCCACTTCCTTCCCTTTTTCTCTTATTTTTTTAGCTTTCTTTTGCCAACTAAATTAAGTACTAAATGAAGACTTATTTACAAAAACTAAAATGGAAAGGACTTACAATAAGTCAGAATAGCTTATTTGCGCAAAGAAGAAATAAACTAAAGGAGTGTTTGGTTTAAATGGCAACTAAGGAACAAGAAAAAGCTACAAGCTAAGGAATAAGCTAAACGTAACGAGCACCCTAATTTAACTAGTTAAAAAGCTGAAAAAGGGTCCTAAATAAGCTAACGAAAGAGCTGAAAAAGGCACTAAACGAAGGTAGTGAGCTGCTGCTGTTTGGACAGGAGCCAACCAAACACCCTCTTTCGAACTTGTAAGCACTGAATAAGGCATTCTCGAATCAAAAATTGGCTAACATATCTAACAATAAACTTAAAACAAGCTAAAGAGATAGATCCACGGCTGCTGTTGGACTGTTATGGGACAGAAAAGATGGCACTAAGGGCAGTTTTGAGCGATTAAAAGGACAAGCTCAAAGGATTCATAAGCTAAAAAAAAAACTTATAATTAGCTAAAACCTAACAAGAGCTACATAAATTACCTAAAAGCATGAAGGGGAACTAGCATAAGTAATAAACAAAGAGGAAATAAGCTAAAAAAAAGGAAACTGTTGCTGTTTGCTGTTACAGCATAACAGTGGGCTAAATGGGAGTTTCAAGGGCACTACAAGGCTATCAAATAAGCTCAAAAGACAATTTTAAGCTAAGACATATTGAGTACTAACTATAGGCTACTTGAACGCTAAAAATCAAATCCTAAATCTAGCTATATTCTACTTTAAATTAAGCTAAAAGGGTAGTACTTGGGTCATGAAGGACTGTTTGACAAGAACGAGAAACTCATGACTTCTTTTTCAAGACTTGTTTTGCAAAAAATCAATGAGCAAACTCTAGAATACTTCTACCTTGACTAGTGCAAGACCCAAAGTGGGCCAAAATGGTTTAGTTGACCCAGGACTCAACTGTTCCAAACACTACTTAATCAGGGCAGAAAATCAATTTTTGAGACTGTGAAGATATGAAAATTTAAAAACCAAATTTGTGAGCTCAAACACAAGCTCACATGAGCTAAAACAAGTTTCACTAACTTGTGAACAAGGCTTAATCTAGACAGAATGTGAGGAACATATAAAAAAAATTGCATAACTTGAATAAACTGAAATTAAAAGCTGGAATTAAATTGCATTGAAATTAAAGGTTTACAATAAAAGTAAATGACAATTAAAAAAAAATGGAACTAGAACATTGAAATTCTAGACTAAAACTTAAAAAACTAAATTAGAACTACAAAACTAACTACTCTTCAATGGTACGAGCCACCCTTTAAATCCTTCTCTTCACATCTCCGTCTTGTGCAACTTAGAGATAAACGTGCTAAAGCACGCGTGCCCACATCTTTCTCTGCTCTTCATTCCCCGTGTCTCTCTCTCCGTTGTTTCTTTTCGTGTGAGATAAGCGGCGTGGGTGTTGTCGGGAAGTGATGGGATGACAGTTTGGTGGGAAACCGAGACGAAGAAGAAAAAGGGGAGGTGGGTGTTTAATAATTGACCGGGTATTAGGGTATGAGATGGGTAAAAAAAGGTGGGGTTTGGACCGGGTTTGGGCTTGGGTAAGAGTTGGGTTGTGGTTAGTTTGGGTTTATGATTTAACTTGGACTCATTTAGTAGTTTAGGGTTAAACTTGTACAATCCGAATTTCAAGGACCATTTGTTGACATTCGAAAATTATAATCAAGGGTCATTCTTGTCACTCCCAAATAAACCAAGGACCAAACTCAGAATCTCAAGTAATACAAGGACCGTATTTGCCAAAATTGAAACTTGGGATTAAACTTGCAATTTTCCAAAAATATTATAAGGACCGTAAAATGACAAACTTTTATTAACCAAGGGCCATAAATAACATTTTCCATTTTTAAATAATCCCGGGACTTGTTTTGCCATTTTTGAAAGTTGGGGACCGAACCGCCAATTATGCAAACTTAGCTCATTTTTCATCCGATTTTAAACATTTTGCATCCGAAACATATAAATGCAATTTTAGGATATTTTCAGTATTTTGATGCATTTCTGAGCATTTTTAAACGTTTTGCAGTTCAGATTTAACCAAAAATGATGAGTATTTACACACTCATCAAGAAGCGAAAGGTTTCTTGATTTGTGCCTAAACTAAGAACATTACACTTAGTCTTATCCTTAAGAGATATTCATGATACCCAGGCATTAGGGTCGAGTAGTTTCATTTGATAGTGATAACACGATTTTAAGTGATATCCGGTTACATTGATTATCTATACCCAACTGGATAATCATCAACAATCAAAAGAAACTATTTTTTGATAATCAATGGCTGCTGTAGTGAAGCATATGACTGCTAACTTCTCAAAACATGAAAGGTTTGAAGGGGTCGATTTTAGAAGATGGTAAAAGAAGATGCACTTCTTTTTGTCAAGCATGAGTGTGGTGTATGTCCACATGATGAGGATGGTTCCATTGTGTAGTTGATAAGGAAAAGAAGCAAATGGGAGAATGATGACTATATTTGCAGAGGCTAATCCTCAAAGGTATGTCTGACCCCCTCTTTGATATTTACCAAAATGTTGAATCTGCAAAAGAACTATGTGATTCTTTGGAGGCTAAGTATATGCCTGAGGATACGTCTAGCAAGAAGTTCCTTGTGAGTAATTTTAAAATTACAAAATGGTCGATTATAGACCTGTCATGGAACAATACAATGAACTTCTTGGTATACTTGGTCGATTCATACAACACAAAATGAACATGGATGAGGCTATTTTTGTCTCTTGTGTCATTGAGGTGAAGAGATGGTCAGAGAGGTAAAGAGTAGAGCCGGTGATCACGGAGATAAATAGTGGGAGGAAGAGGAAGATAAGGTGAGGAAGTGGGTGTATCACCGTGGGTGTGCACCGGTTTTGGTTCCATGGTGAAAACTAACTGTAGATCACCGTGCTTGCTGTAATAAATGGTGAATTAGTCATGTTTGATGTTTCTATAGTAAGTGTGCATCAGGTGTTTCTATGCAATGACTATCCGCCATGTGGAATGTGGATTAGAAATTGGTATGCCCATGGGTTTGGATTACTTCAAATTTATATATAGTGTAGTTTCTCATAAAAATATTGATAAACTTATAGCATTTTCTACATTTAAAAGCATATTCTATGTACAAGGTTTTGTTGCATACTCAGTTTATCGGTTTTTAAGTTCAAAGTTCGTATATGCAAGTTTTGAGCTTTCTTAAGAGTTCTGGAACTTATACGAGTAGAAGCAAGGTTCTACTTAAGGTCAAATCTAGGCTTGAACTTCTGAAGTTCGCAAGCTATGAATTGGTATGAGTTCTAAATTATATCGAGCAAGGAGATAATGCGACGATCATCCCACCAATACACTTGTCCGTAATAAGGGTTTAACTAATTTGTAATTTTTCAAGAAGTTTTTGAAGAATACAGAATAAATGCCTCAGTAAAAAAAAGTTCAATTTACACACTTCTAAAATATGTGTAAAATTTTGGGTGAAGTCTAAAGATACGCAATAAACTTTCTCAAAAAGAAGGAAATACGTAACCAACTAAATCTATTACTTGTATCGCTAAAATACTTTCAAATTTTGATCAATGTACGTAATATTAACCGGATGGTGACCAGTTTGACCGGTTAACACTTACAAAACTTACATTATTGGTCCTTGTGGTTTGCGTTGACTTTCACCGGTCGTTCTTTGACTTTTTTTCAGTTATAAAAGTTATAGTAATGGTCCTTTTGGTTTGCGTTGATTTTCACCTTTACATTAAATTTTTTTACACTTATTCACACACTATTTTTTTTACACTTTTCATCCTTTCTTACACGTTTTCGATCGTTTCTGCACGTTTTCATACGTTTTTACACGTTTCGTTCGTTTTTGCACGTTTTTATCCGTTTTACACGTTTTCGTCCGTGTTTATATGTTTTTGTCCGTTTTTACACGTTTTTGTCTGTTTTTACACGTTCTCATCCGTTTTAACAAGTTATTGTCTGTTTTTTACACGTTTTCATACGTTTTTATTCGTTGTCGTTTGTTTTTACATGTTTTCCTTCGTTTTGCACGTTTTCGTCCGTTTTTACACGTGTAAAGTTCGTTTTTGCACATTTCTGTCCATTTTTACAGGTTCTCGTCCGTTTTTACACATTTTCATCCATCGGTACACGTTTTCATTCATTTTTTCACGTTTTCATCTGTTTTACACATTTCGTTCGTTTTTACACGCTTTCAACTGTTTTTACATGTTATTTGGCCGTTTTCACACGTTTTGTCCGGTTTTGCACGTTTTCGTCTGTTTTTGCACGTTTTCGTCTGTTTTTGCACCCTTTTCGTCTGTTTTAACATGTTAAAAAGGACGAAAACATATAAAAATGGACGATAATGTGTAAAAATGGATGAAAACATGTAAAAATGGACAAAACATGTAAAAACAGATGAAAACATGTAAAAAACAGACAAAAACGTGTAAAAACGGCCGAAAAATGTGTAAAAACGGTTGAGAACGTGTAAAAACTTACAAAAACGTGTAAACACGAAATAAATGTCTAAAAAGCGGCCGAAAACGTGTAAAAATGCCCAAAATGTAAAAACGGCCAAAACGTGTAAAAATGGCCACGAACGTGTAAAAATGGATGAAAAGGTGTAAAAACGGATGAAAACATGCAAAAACGAATGAAAACATGTAAACACAAATGAAAATGTGTAAAAACAGATGAAAATGTGTAAGAACAAACAGAAATACGCAAAAACGAACTTTACATGTGTAAAAATGGACGAAAACGTGTAAAAATGGACCAAAACATGTAAACACGGACGAAAACGTGTTAAAATAAACAGAAACATGCAAAAAGGAACTTGACATGTGTAAAACGGACAAAAACGGGCAAAAACGAATGTTAACGTGTAAAACCAGACGAAAACGTGTAAAAAGGGACGAAAGCATGCAAAAACCGATGAAAATGTGTAAAAATAGACGAAAACGTGTAAAAAATAATCGAAAATGTATTAAAACAAACGAAAACATGTAAAAATGAACGAAAACTTGGAAAAAATGGAAGAAAACGTGTAAAAACAAAGAAAAACGTGTAAAAAAGAACAAAAACATGTAAAAATGGACGAAAACGTGTAAAAACAAACGAAAACAACGTGTAAACACAGACAAAAAAGTGAAAAAAATTCTTGGGACTAAAGGTGAAAGTCAACGCAAAGCACAAGGACCATTACTGTAACTTTTATAACTGGAAAAAGGTCAAAGGACGACCGGTGAAAGTCAACGCAAACCACAAGGACCAATAATGGAAGTTTTGTAAGTGTTAACCGGTCAAACAGGTCGCAATCCGGTCAATATTACGTACATTGATCAAAATTTGAAAGTATTTTAGCGATACAAGTAATTGATTTAGTTGGTTACGTATTTCGTTCTATTTGAGAAGGTTTGTTGTGTATCTTTAGACTTCACCCAAATTTTTTATTAGTTTATTAACATTTAATAATATGTAAAAATTAGTTACATTAATAAGTTGAATTTTTTTTTATAAAACAATAAATTTTCTACACTTCTAATTGTAGAAATTAATTGTAACATCCAATTTCTTAACACTCTGTTCTTGAGTTTATTTTTAAAGGAATGGAAGAGGATGGGATAGGAAGGGCAAAGTAGGGATGGCATTGTGAAGAAAGTGGTTATTTTAATTTGTGTTCTTGAGTTTATATTTAAGTAGAGAGGAAAGAAAAAAGAAAGCTAATAAAATTACTAATATACCCCCTCTATTCCAACCCATACAATATCCTTTTCATTTAAGTGTTGATAAAATATAAACTTAATAACCTTATACTACATGCATGTAAGTAAAAGAGGGATATAAGACCTGAGCAGATTAAGACGTCATATATAGTGAGATCTAGCAATGGAAGACATCATATCAAGTGGCTATTAATTACTATCTATAATCAGGTTTATGGGGTTTAGCAAACGTGCAAACAGATGTAGTGAAGGTGTGTAAAGAAGAGGTCTTACTGATGTAATTAAATGATAGTTGGCGTACTTTATAACCAATGAAAAGTAAGAGCAGTCAAAGCATTACATATATTGTAAACAAATGCGAGGTGAAAACATTAGGTAGAACATACTAAAACATAATGAAACAATATATGTCTGTGTCGTGAAAATGAAGTGTCAATGCAGTTATGATACTATGGCATATGGTCTCATAAACGTCCATGCCCTTCGTGGTTCCGATTTCACTGGTACACCATCGACAACCCCGATTCTGTAAATGGTTGTGTAAACTCAACGCATCTTGAACATTTAGCCAATATTGTAACATCGCCAACGATGGCATCATAGTTCTTTTTGTCACCAAAAATATGCATAAACAGGAAAACACCACTTCAAAAACATTGTTAGACTAGATAGCAATAAAAAACTGAAGTCACATTGTAGAACTAGAGTCACAAATCTAACAATGCTAAGCAGCAAATGAAGTCATAATGTAAGACCAAGAAACCAACAAGAACAAATTCAAAAAGGCCCTCAAACGAGAGTACTTAAATACCATAAATAAGTTTCAAACGAAAAGGGCATCATCACCGACCAGTAACACAATCTGAATAAGATTTATTCAGAGCCGTCTAGTCCCATCCGTGTCTCTTGGTCCATGTGGTTCCTCATCCTGTGAAGCGTCTAACATCTCGTGTATCACTTCATCTTCAAGTTCTTTGTCACGATCTACCTCAAGTAAAAAGTTATGCAAGATACAACATGCTAAGAATATGTCTGATTGTGTATCGCATGAGTAGAATGGTTCTTGTGTACTTCTAATTATAGGGAATCTTTTCTTCAAGACACCAAATGCTCGTTCAATAGAGTTTCGTAATGATGAATGCCGAAGGTTAAACAATTCTCGTGCATTCTGAGGTGCACGAGACGAGTACTCCTTGAGATGATATCTGACACCCCTATATGGTGCTATAAGTGTACTTCTATGGGGTAGACCACCGTCAACTAGATAATATTTACCTATAAACATAGTAAAATTTAGATATAAAATGTTATAATTTTAGTAAATTATTCAACTTTTATTAAAGTTTTACCGTCAGGAATAAGTATCTTATCATCTCTAGTGAGTGCATCTTTTATTATCCTCGAATCGATGTCAGGCCTTCCCAACCACTTAAAACATAAGTGAACTTCAAATCAAATGTACAAGCAACCAAAGACATTGATTGTTGGATATCCCTTACGACCACGATATCTAGGGGCATCTCTATTAGGCACTCTTACTCGAACATGTGTTCCATCGATAGCCCCTATACAATCTTTGAAAAAAGGATAAAATCTTGGTTTATCTTGGATTTCTTTCTGAACTATATCACCGGTGGGTTGCTTAATATATTGGTCTTCGAGAGATATTATTGCATTGAGAACTCTATGAAAATGTCTACTAGTAGATGATACGGATCGACGATATAACCAAGAGACAAAACGGGTTCTAAAATCATTTCCTACAATATGCAAAAATCTAGCAACTTGTTCCTCAACAGACATACGTTGGGTTGGACGAAGACCACATTCATTTTCTAACTTTTGACACAATATTTTAAAAGCGTCTACACTCATACGAATTAATTTACGACAATTGGTATTTGTTGATAGGTCTTGCAACATCTCTTCTCGTACTGCTTGTCTATGCAACATTAATTCGTGGGAAGGTAAATTAACCCGGTTTCTTTTACGAGATCGCCTACGTGCAAGATAAGCAACAACTAAACAAACCACGTGAATTACGGCTAATTGTTGAGTTCTCGCCATACGATATAAGTTATCCAAATCCATTGTGCAAATGTTATCACTACATAAATATAACAACAATGGTTTAAATAATCTATTACTACTAAAGTACTAGATTATGTATCGATATTATGGCAAGCAGATTGTATATAAACATACGTGTGAGCATTCTGTATATTCCATTTATGCAAGCAACAAAGTGAAAGACCATTCAGTGGCTATGATTTAAGTATTTTAAAACTAGGAAAAGCTATTTAAAACTTAGATGAGCTAGGAGAACACTGATATGACAAAACAGTCTACTGGAGCTACTTTGAGCTTGTCTACAAGCTTCTCCGTAAATGCTAATTAACAAATTTCAATTGGAAACTCAAGCCAACTATGTAAAAATCTTATAAAACCAATTTTGAGCTTAAAGGAGCTTTTAAGAGCTTGTTAGAAGCTTGAGAAAATGGTGCAGCTGGACAGAAGCTGCTGGTGCAGGGCAAGTATTCTCAAACAGCCTCACTTTAAGCAACTAAAAAACTACAAAAGAAAAATCTTAAAAATAAAACAAAATTACTAGCTTAAAAACTACCTTCCAGACTCTAGGATCCCAATGTTTTTACAAATTTGAACTTACAATGAAGAAATTAAAAATATAAAAGTAAACCTAATTGAAACTGATTTTGGTTTTTTGACTTTTTTTTATAAAAAACTTATAAACTGACTTTATTTAACTTTGATCACTTGTAATTGATGGAAAATAATCTGATAAGATGATTATAGACTAAATTAAGCTATCTTAGCTACTTATGTAACTATATTTAATGGATATGCAAACTACTCTTAACTGATGTATGCAGAAATATGATTTTAAAAGTGATTTTGACTAACTTCTATTACAGATATATACATGGAATTCTTTTACCGAGATGTTTGTTCGAGACTTGCAAAAGATTAAACAACTAAAATTTCCTTCCTCCGCCTCCATCTCGCCCACCCGCTCTAATCCGGTGGGTTACGTCCTCATCTATCCTCCACGATTTATGTATTATCGATCCCATGTATCTAAAGACTCCTTGGGTGTCGGGATCGATCACTATATGAATATCAATTTGTTCATGGTGCCTGGCTCAATCCTCCCAAAATCACATCTCGGTATTTAGTCTTCTCCCGCTCACCAAGTCCATTGTCTTCAAGAGCCTCCTTCCAGTGCTCAAGTTTGTTGTTTAACCCTTCCGCCGATTCTGCCACCAACACAATGTCATCAGCAAAGATCATGTTCCACGGGATTCCCTCTTGTACCCCTTTAGTTAACTCGTCTAGAATCAAGGCGAAGAGGTAGGGGCTAATGGCGGATCCCTGGTGGAGCCCAACTTCCACAGGGAAAAACTCTGAGGTCCCCACTGTGGACCGTACACGAGTCTTAACACCCTCGTACATGTCCCTAATGGCTCTCACGTATCTATTTGGGGTTCCTCTGTCCATAAGAGTTTTCCAAATCAACTCGCGTGGAACGCTATCATAAGCCTTTTCAAGATCAAGGAACGCCATATGCAAGTCCTTTTGTCTTTCTCTATACTTCTCCATGAGACTTCTGAGAAGGTGGATAGCCTCAATCGAGGACCTTCCTGGCATAAAACCAAATTGGTTCTCTGACACCCTCGTCTCCCTTCTCAACCTTCTCTCAATAACTCTCTCCTAAAGCTTCATGGTGTGACTGAGAAGCTTAATGCCCCTATAATTGCTACACACTTGTACATCTCCCTTATTCTTGTAGATGGGGATGACTTCACTGAGTCTCCATTCTTCTGGCATCTTATCCCCGTAGAAGATCTTGTTGGAGAGGCACGTCAACCAATGTAACCCCCTATCTCCCAGACACCTCCAAGCTTCTATGGGGATTTGGTCCGGCCCTACCGCTTTGTTTCTTCCCATCTTCTGTAGTGCTATTTTCACTTCTGGTTGACTAATCCTCGAATAGAAGCACTATGTACGTTGGCTAAGGTTCTCTTGTTTCGCGCAGCCTTCAGCCCTTCCTACATTGAAAAGAGAGGAGAAGTACTCTCCCCATCTCTTCCTGATATCCTCAACGTTTACAATGGTCCGTCCTCCTACATCTTTGATATACTTTACGCATCCTAAGTCCCTTCTTCTCCTCTCGCGGGCTTTAGCGATCCTGAAAATGTCGTTAGCCCCCTCTTTGGAGTCCAGTTTCTTATAAAGATCCTCATGTGCCTTGTCCTTTGCCAGAGCTACTGCCTTTTTTGCTTCTCTTTTAGCTACTTTATACCTCTCTTCTACCGCAGTAATGTCGGCTTGGCGACCCTCTCGGCACAAAAGAAGCTCTCTGAACCTAGGTTGTTTCTCGGCGACTTTGGATTGCACTTCCTCGCAAAACCACCAAGATTCTCTCTTGGCCGGTTGGGACCTCGATGTCCTCTAGCCACCCAAGGGAATCCATTCTTGCATCTTTGATAATGCCGACAAGAGTGCCCCATAACCGGTCCGCGTCTCTAGCGGCCAAGTCATCCGACCGAGTGGCAAGTCCTCTTGGACTTTCACTCTAAACGATTCTGCCGCCTCACCGTTCAAATTCTTCCAAAGAATCCTCGACCCGGTCACTAATCTCCTTGGTTGTTGCCTCTCGAAAAGCATGTCACCTACCAATTTGTGTTGGGATGAGCAAGTCTCACTGGGAAAACCCTACGGTCCACGCATTTACTAAGATCACTTCTTCGCACCAGCAGATAGTCAATGCGGGTGTTGTGGCCCCGCTCGAGAAAGTGATCAAGTGAACATCCCTCTTCTTGAAGAAAGAGTTCGCTACTACCAAGTCGTGAGCGGTAGCAAACTCTAAAATCGATCGACCTTCGTCATTCCTAACTCCGAAGCCAAACCCTCCGTGTATCTCCTCGTATCCATCTGCATCCGCTCCTATATGGCCGTTCAAGTTACACCTATAAACAAACGTTGATCCGATGGGCACTCCCTCACGAGCTCGTCGAGATCGTCCCAGAAACTCTTCTTCTCTGCTTCACTCCGGCCCACCTGAGGTGCATATGCGCTGATAACGTTGACGATCTCCCCATTGATAACCAAAGTAATCGCCATAATCCTATCGCTACTCCGGATCACTTGCACTACATTATCCTTGAGTCCAGTAGCCAAAATAACACCAACTCCGTTTCTCGTGACTAGATCCGGAGTACCGGAGCTTGTAGCCATTCACCTCCTCGTGCTTGAACCCTTCCATTTAGTCTCCGGAAGCACGCTGATGTCAACCTTATGTCTCCTCAACACATCCGCAAGCTCAAAGAGCTTACGTAGAGACCCCACGTTCCAACTACCCACCCTAATCCTCACGAAAGACGCGACCCTAGCGTAACCCTACCCACCCCGAACCCGCCCACTCTACCATCCCCGCCAACTCCACTAACCTCGCCTACCCCGCCCACCACGCCTACTCCGCCTACCCCGTCTACCCCGCCCAACCCGGCAAGACATGACCTCAGGTTACCATCACTAGCTAAAGGGTCTATCCTAGACCAAGCAAACTATCAGCAAGAAAGACCCATAAAAGAGGGGCTAGCCAAACAGGCGCGCTAATCAAGACACAACAAAGGAAACAACTCAAAGAAAGCCAACAACGAATATAGATATATGCAAGAACAGGAAACAAAAGGAAACAAAAGGTAGGTTTGTCAAAAAGGAAATAAATAAAGATAAAAAAACAAAAAATAAAATAGTAATGATAATAATAATAATAATAATAATAATAATAATAATAATAATAATAATAATAATAATAATAATAATAATAATAATAATAATAGTAATAGAACTCCGTGATCGGAAATTTTTCCGGTGGAGAAATCCGGCAGCCGAGACAGCCGGAAAAAGCTGGGTGGGAGCAGCTCCGGTTGGTCGGAACAACTTTTGGACACAAAGGTCGTCAGTAAACAATGCTCAAGTTCGCTGGAAAAAGGAAAAATCCGGCAAGGTCGTCACTGCGCGTGGCGGCGCGTCGGAGCTCCGGCAACCAATCGGCTTGTACCGTTTAGATCAGAATGAGGTGAGGAATATGTTAGTGGTGGTTAGTTATAACAGATCTTGTTGATGCAGATTTTAGAAATGAAAACGTTTTGGGAGGAGAGTTAGAAAAGAAGAGAGAGAAAGAAGAGTATTACACATGTGAACAATAGGTTAAAATTTCATTCCTAGTATATAATAAAAAAAATCCCCTTAACCCATTCATCATTTTTCTGTGTATATCTGTTCTCATGCATGACTTAAGATACATCAAAAGCAGGTTTGACGTCACATCAAAATCCCCTTATCTGTTCTTACCCATGCGCAATGTTTATGCAAATCTAAAGTCCAGGTATGCTTTATTTACAAAATTGCATTTCTATAGGTGACAAGGACAGTTACAAGACTAGTTGTTCTATTATACATATTAGCATACAACATAGATTAGGTACCAAAACCGTTATGGTAGTCAAGATAAATACTTTCTCGAATATAAAACCATTAGAGGGTAGAGAGAAAGAAAATAGAGAGAAGAATGAGCACGCAAAGGGTGAGAAATACAAGAGGCAATGTGGGGTATTTATATACAAAATCCCAAAAGAGTGAAAAATCACTACAAGGCTGGCGCGCTGCCCACGTACTGGAGCGTGGCCACCACGCTAGGATCCTGAGTCGATTTTCTAGGATTTTGGCTTTTTAACTACCCGACCTTGCTAAACTCCCATTTGTACTTCACACTTGTCCTTTTCATTATTTTTATGTTCAAGGTCAACCAACTCAAATATCCATTTGATAAAATCATTTATGAAGTGGTTAAAAGAATGTTTTGGGGTGATTATCCAATATCAAAGAGAGAAGGTATAATTGGATAAGGGTATAATAGATATTCCTCACATGGCATGAATAGAATAGAAGAATATGCCAAGAGAATATTCTTTTGATTAGAAATGAAGTGTGGATGTTGAAAGAAGAGAGAGATATGGGGGAAAGATTTGAATTTCAAATTCAAATTATGTTAGAGAGGATAGAAGTTAAGCGTGGTTGAGTTAGGTGAGATGGCATGGTTAGGAAGAAAAATATGCCATAGAATATTCCATTCCAAGATAAGAGGAGAGATGGAAGTGAGTTGGAATGGTGTGATGGTTAGATATCAAATTCAAATTTGAAATTTGAAAGTTAGAGGGTTGTGAGTTGGCAAAGAGTGTGAAGGAAGGATTGTGAGAGTGTGTGCGTGAGATTTGAATTTCCAATATAGAGAGAGTGTGTGAGTGAGAGTGAGAGAGAAGTGTATAAGATAAGTTTTTTGTGTAATCAATAATCATCTTGATGTAAACAAGCTAAGTTCTTTGCATCACAAGTAAAGCATTTCCCATAACAGGAAAGGATGTGTTTACGCAAAGAGATCTTTGACTTTGTTTAACCAATAAGGAAGTAAACTTGTTACGTGATTAGAAAAGACGTACGCACGGATTATGGTCATACGAATACTTTCACTTGACGTTATATGAAAAGTATGAGTCTCTTAGGTTTGAAAAAGCCTTGGCTAGAGGTGTTTGATAAAATATTTGAGTTTTTTTAATCAAAAATGGGAGGTCGTGATTTTGAATCTCTCTAAGTCTAAAACTCGTTTCGAGTGTTCCTAATAACTATATTATCATATTCATACCTGTAACGAAAGATCCACATTTTTTGGGTAAGGGGAAAGCCGACTTTCAAAAACTGAGACGCCCAAAACTCTACGGCTAGCGCCCTGGCCACGCACTGGAGCGCAATCAGTGCGCCAGGCCCAATTTTGGGTCATTTTGGTTTTTGGATAACGTTTGTGATTTTATGTGTTGCGAAGGTTTATTTTTCATCGTTAATACATAAGGGATATCTAATCAAGGTTGCACCTACAAAGCTGAAGCATTCTAAGTGTTTACTGTTGAAGCAATCTAAGTGAGTTGATGATGTTGATATTTTCCTCCCCGTACGGACAGCCTTCGTTGTAACGGTCAGTGAAGCTTGAGAAATTTACAGTTTACAGTCTCTTCTAGTTAGTTTTCGTTGCGTGATAAGATGACTGCAGACATTGAAAGAAAACCAAAAGACCTTTCTTCATCATCAAGTTTCGAATCATAAGGGTTGTCAGTTTGGGAGGGAGCTTAACGACCAAAAATAAATTTTTTTTCTACTTCTAACGGCTCACTAAATGGGAGGGAGTAATAACCTAATTAGAAATCAAGGACGTTTAGTGTTATAGTTCAATGCCGAGATATTCAGAAGATGAAACTTCAAAAGATATTGCAAAGGAGATTTAGGGCTAAATATTAATGCAGAAGTATTCGGAAGAGGGAATCTCAAAGATGATGCACAAGGAAGTTTAGGATTAAAGATCAAAGCCGAAGTGGGTTCGGAAGAGGGAACTTCAAGTCATCCTCAGTATTATGTTTACAGTGTTCATCTGCAAGTATGAAGAATATAGCTGAGGATTCATGAAGATCAAAAGCTTCTGAAGACAACCTCAGAGTTGTTGCGCTTAATTTGTATTATATTATGTACTTGAAGATATACTTATAACCACCCGTATGTCATCTTTTGGGGGGAGATTGTTAGGAATACAAGAAATGACAACATTACGGGTTTGGACTAGATATGTATCTAGACTAGACACGTAGGGACTAAAGTTGTACACGTGCCATAGTTGACCTCCTATGAGCCTATAAATACCCTCACGACTCTCTATGCGGGGTGTGCTTGTGTATTCATTTATTCATTCTAATAATCTCGTTTACACTTTCATCCTCTCTACTTTCTCTAAAGAACTAGCCATAGATATCGTATGGTTTCATCTTCCTCAACCTCCGAATCACAATAATCAACTAATATTTAATTCTACAAAGGAAAAAGCCTTTACACCACTTGATACACATCTTTGTAACCTAAAAACAATGTCTAAACCCTCTATTTTTCTCCCTATTGCTAGCATGACTTCACAAGAACAATCAAGATCAGTTTTGATATTGGTTTATGTCATTTGATTACTTGTTAATCATACATTTTTGTTACAAGTTTCTTGCGAACGAGGAGGATTCAATCGTGGTTTACTACCCGTGTGTTCTTGGAGGTTTTGGTTGAAAGATCGATATAGGAGAGTGCAGGGGATCCGATCTATGTCTCTTTGAAATCAAAGTAAGTTTACGCTTATGATTTATGCATTATTATAATTAGAGTAAATTTCATTTTGGTCCCCGTGGTTTGGCCAATTGCATGTTTGGTCCTATCTTTTGGAAAGTAATGACGTCCCTATTTTGAACTTTCGATTGCAAATACAATACCTCGATCAATGTGAAATGACCAAATTACCCTTGTTTTTTCCTTTTATATCGGGGTAACTTGGTCATTCCACATCAATTGGGGATGTATTTTCAATCGAAAGTTCAAAATAAGGACGTCACGCACTTTCAAAAAGATAGGGACCAAACATGCAATTAACCAAACCACAAAGGCCAAAATGCAATTTACTCTTATAATTATGTTTATACATTTATATTAGCCAAAAATACATGATGTTTTCTATGATTTGATCGATGCCAAACAGTCAAGTTTAATCACACAAATCAACCACTTGTGAATGGTCAACCGTAATAAACTTCAAACAGTTCAGACACCAATACAATGAAGTCCAGAGGAGTTTAGTGTTTCCCCGGGTCGTTAAGTCCCAACGAGGTGTGAACACTGTAATAGAACGAATCTGTGATCGGGTGATATTGAATGGAAAAAGGGTTTTGAGTGATTTATACTAAGGTATAAAAGAAAATAGCTTAAACAAGCTATAAGAACAAGTACGTGAAAGCAAAATACTTAAAACGTTTAAAACCTAAAAGCGTTTACGTTTACATGAATTTTACGAAACGTACAAAATAAAACGAAATTTAAAAGAATAAAACACCTATGGATATGAAAATGATATTTTATAATCCTAATAATAAAAGAAAATTATTGGAAAAGAAAATTATTTTTATGACTATTTATTTAATTATTATTAATTAAAAACTATTTTAACTATTTAATAATACCCTAAAATATAAGAAAATATGAAATAAAGCTAGAAAAGTGAAATTATGACTTAGAAAAATCTAAAATATTATAAAACTTATTTTAAAACTGAAAATATATTTTTAGACTTTTATGTATTTATTATGAATTTAATACTATTTAAAATTAATTAAAATGCTAGAAAATACTATTTAAACTAAGAAAATTATGGAAAAATATTTTTGGCTTTTTATATTTATCTTAATCTAGGAAAATTGAAAACATATTTTTTAAACTTTTCCGATTTATTTGGATTAAATGCTAATTAAAAATGCTAGAAAATGACATAAAATGCAGAAAAATAGAAAATGAACAGTGAAAAATATGAAAACTTCCAGATAAGTCTAAAATAATACTGAGAATCAAGGAAAATGACAGAAACTACTTTGAAGATCGGGAACTATGATTTGGGCACACAACTAATATGAATAAGACTGAAATTAAGCTAAAAGCCTCAATAAGCTACCACTCTTGAACCAAAGGTTGAATAAGCTATAAACAAGTTATGGGAACTTAGAATAAGCAACAACAACAAGAAAAACACACTGAATAAGCGAAATAAGGAATAAGCAAAGCGGAGTTTTGTGAAAAAGAGCTTAAAAGAAGCTAATGAATAAGCACCGAATAAGCTAATTAAAAGTGAACTAGTATTTTCTAATTTAGTTGAGCACTAAACTTTAATATCCCAAAAGCTTATATCCTAAATCCTAATGGTAAGATCACAATAAAATTACAAAGTTTATTCAAAAACTGCTACTAGGAAATTTTGACTTTTTGAAGTTTTTGACAATTTGACTTTATTGAACTTGTGAGCTTATGAAATGGAATGAAACTGATATTTTATGACAATATGATCCTAAAATAAGCTAGCTTAACCATTATCTAACCTATATGCAAGAATTGAGCTACAGAATTTAACAGATAAGAAAATTAGATCAGATGCAATTCTATTTTGACTTACTCTATTCTAAGATGCAAAATTATGAACCTGGAGACTCTAATAAACCTAATATAAACTACTACAATTCAACTTATCCACCGATAACACCTTTAACTCGGATAATCTATCAATCCAAACACCCCTTTATAGGGTCAATTTGTGGTCTTTGAACTAGCATGACGTATATAAGCTAGGTTTCTAGGTTTTCTTGATTAACTAACTTATATTGACTATGATTAACAACTTTTAAAACAGAAATAAGCAATACAATAAGTTATATAATTTATGGCTATTTTTGTCTTTTTATAAAAATTTTAAGGAAAATTAAGAAACTATTATGAAATACTAATAAGGCTTGAAGAAATACTATTATAAACTACTAATAAGCAGGAAATAACTATAATAAGCTAAAAATAATCTATTCTACAGTAAACTTAGAAAATTACATAAAACTTGAAATAGGCTTACAACTGAATTGGACTGTGAATCAAAGAACAAGGACAAGAAACCACTCCTAGCTTGTTGTCAACAAGCTAGAAACCAGAAAAACCATCCAGCTTAGCTTCTTCTCCCAGAACTGCTTATTTTGAGCTTTTGTTGACTTTCTTTGACTTTTTTAGAAAATTGCAATTAAGACCAGGCAAACCTTCTACTTATATTTAAAACAACTCTAATAAGCTACAGAAGCTTAATGAAGCAATTTTAAAAGATTGAAAACTTGAAAACAGCTTAAGAACAAAATGGCGGAAAGCTAAAATAGGCAAAACCGGAAATTGATGATTAAAACGCTTAATTAAGACTTGAAATGACTTGTAAATTACATTAAACATAAAACCCAGAAATCTTTAACATTAAAACATTAAAAACGATTACAAGAAAATAAGAAATGGTCTAAAAACAGTGACAACTTGTATCTTCAGTCTTTCTTTCTCTTTTATAAGTCTCTACAAGTGTATCCCTTCATTCTTGGCCACAGGATTGGGTTCTTTTGATCACAGCCCTTGATTTTGCTTTTGGCGCCAAAATATCTAAAGCAGGTTTTAAGCAATTAATGGATTTTGGTGTTTGTGGAGGTGGAAGGGAGTGGGTAGACAGCTGGGGAGACAGGTGGAAGGGATGTCGATGGTGTAGAAACCAGGGAGGTGGAAGGGTGGTATGGTTTTACAGTGTTGGGAGGAAGGAGATAGTTTTGACTGGGGAGTTGACCTGGTTTTATTAAACAGGAAGTTGGGCTGGTTTGTAGCATGGGCTTGGTTTTGGGTTAATAATACAAAAAGTTGGTTTGGTTTATAAGTTAAGCCCAAGGACTAATCTTGCAATTTCTGAATTCTTGAAGGGTTGGATTTGTAAATTCCCAAAAGTTATCAAAAGGGTTAATATTGCCAATAATGAATAGTACAAGGGTAATATTTGATAAATTTCCATTTTAAATACCCGGGACTAATTTTGCCATTTTGAAACTTGAGGGTAAAAGTTGCCAATTTTAGAAAACTTTCATCCAGGGGACTATTTTGAACATGTTTGATTATCCAAGGACTAAAGTTGACTTTTCTTCCATTTTAAACCTTCGGGACTAGTTTTGCCAATTTGTGAAACTCTGTGGACCGAAAATGACAATTTTGTGAACTTTGCATGTTTTTCACTTGTTTTCAATCTTTTGTACCGAATCACATAAAACACATTTTCATGATATTTGTAACATTTATATAGTCATTTGTGTGTTTTGGGTCGTTTTGTGGGTTTAAACAAGGTAAAATATATGTGTTTTAGACACATATCAAATCCCCACACTAAACTATTGCTAGTCCCTAGCAATCTTTTATGAAAATTTAATGGATTTCATCTCTTTACCAAAAGCCATTACTTCGGAGTAGCCAATTGTTTCGATTCAAGTAAGAACCTTGGTACAATGATAACCAAATGATTTTGAGCAAATCATAAGTCAGAACGGATTTGATTTGTCTTTACCGTAAGCCGTTTGCTTCGGACTAGCCAACTCTTAGATAATATATACTATCTTTGGTGAGTCGATTACCAATTATGGTTTTCCAACTGCCTTTACCACAAGCCATAAACTTGCGGGCTAGCCAACTCTTCACTAATTAAAGATATGGTGAGCTGAACACCATACAATTTTGGGCAAATTGCAAGCCGTCAATGGATTTGAGATATCTTTACCAAGAGCCGTTTGCTCCTGGATTAGCCAATCCTTATGTGGGTTAGACATGGTGGACTGATTACCATTTGTTGTGTTTAGTACATAGTACTTCCACTAAAAAAAAATTTAATTTGGCCATTTTGGGGAAAAAGGGACTAAAAGGGTACATTTATGATCAAATTCGCCAGAATTTCCCCCCCACACTTAGAAATGAATATTGTCCTCAATATTCAAAGTCCCGGCTGTTATGCCGAATCCTTGAACGTAAAAGATAACATTACTAGCTAAGTGTAGAAACACAACAATTATTCTCTTTTTAATATTTACAATTTTCATTATTTTTAGATCTATATACAACATGGGGGCATCTCCCCACACTAAGGTGGTACACACGGTGAAAACCCATGTTTAACTCATCGTTTTGATTACCGAGTCGCTAGCTTGACTCGACCCCGAATTCATTGGTTCATGGGGAAAGTAACATGTGGAAGAAACAATCTCCATCGGACTTTCGTTCAAAATGTTTGTATAAACATTGAAGTACGTGAAAGTTCCACACCGATGAGATATACATAGAACCGGCTCAAAAATGATAAATGAAAATGCCGGGATCAAAAATAGTGTCCTCATTCCTGAAGGAGAAAAGGGAACGAGAAGTCACACCATATGTGAAGAAAAGAAAGAAAATCATGATAAAATCATGACTAACTCAATATTATCGGAAGGGAATTCATGATTTACGGATCATGAATGTCATCATTAAGCTCATTTGATCAAGACATATTATGGGTGGGAGGGATGGGATTTTGATATCAAGCAAGTTCTCATGGTTGAGAACATTTCCTCCGGAACACAAAGATTATTTATGTCTAGATCAAAGTGGAAGTTATCATACTCGGTAGAGATATGATATGAGTGAGTTCAAAGGAGAACTCCTCGTAAGAGAATCATTCACATGAAGTGAATTTGTGAACTCTTGTTCCATTGTAGACTCATCACTATCCTCAATCTGAGTATCAAAGAGTAGATTCTCGAAATTAAAGTGAATTCGAGTCGAATTCAAATAGAGGATTAGTGAGAGTTGTTTTGAACGCTCAGAACAAAGTGATTAACATTCTCTATTGAATTTGTTGGGATAAGAAGTGAGTGAACGATCATTACAAAGGAGACTTTCAATTTCTCCTAGGTCGGCTTCGAAATCAAAGAGACCATCATCACTTCACGATGAAAGTGGATTGATGTGAGCGAGTTCATCGGTGAACTCCTCAAGAAGAGGATCGACCGTGGAGTGATGTCTCAACATACTCAATGTTTCCATAGGAAGCACAATCGTCGCTAAGATCGTAGAAAGTCTCAAAATGATCTTTTGAACACTCAAGAGGGAAGAGAATCACATATGATCGAAGTTCCCAGTGACTCTCTCGGGATTGGGACAAGGTTCTCAACACTAGACTTTATGAATTCGTCCGATTCCTTTTAGAACAGGTGTCAAGCTCATCCCCATGTTTAGAGAGTGAGTGGGAATATCGGTGTGATAACAACGGTGAGGAGTTGAGAAGGACTAGCATACATATGTTTTATACTTTATATTTGTTCTTCGCTAGTAATTCCATCATAGTCTTTTCTCCCGATTTTTCATGGAAGGAATTTCAATGATGAACTTGATGAATCTTGATAAAATTGAAGGATATCAAGTGTATCCTCATCATCATCGTCATCGAGAATGAAACGGAATCGAGAGCTAGATTTGGTGCTTTTCTTTTGCAATTGATTCCCTAATAGATTGTTCAAAGGCAATGGGAATTTAATTTAGCATCCGCTCTTGACTAACAAAACTTCCATGGATTTCTCATTTGGATTATCTTGGGAATGTTTACATTCCTTCAAATCTTCACTAAATCCAAAAGATCAAGGAGAAGATTTTGAGGAAGTGGCTCAGTGAGGTGGTGCCCGATTTATTTAGTCTTGTAGAGGTTGGTCATGATACGAAGAGTCGTAATTGTTACAAGGAAATGGATTCCTTGTTTGACAATCTGAGCTAGAGTGAGGACCTCCATAATACTCACAACAAGAAACCGATGTGGCCATGAGCTATATGCGTTGTAGTCATAATTGTTATCGAACCCGCTCATAGACAAGCGTGTTTCCGATTGACAATCGAACCTGAGTGTGAACCACCACAAGACTACAACAAGAAAATCTTTGAGTCTCACAGTGTGGTAGGCGATGGAATAAATCGGTTGTGTTTTGGTAGAAATAGGGATCCCGGTTATAAACACCCGCTTCCGATTCCACCATGCTACAACCGGGGCAATTGCCACCATTATAAGGACCACCACACCATTGACAACCCAGAGGGTGAGGATAAGACATAGAAAGAATCAAAAGTTTGAGAGGGGTTGGGATGAAGAATAAAAGATGTGAGAGGGTAAAGATGGATATTTTGGATTTTGAAAACATGTTGAAAAATAAGAAATAAAATCTTTTGGGTTTTGTGTTTGTTGAAAACGATATAATAATAAAAAAAAATTGTTTTGGAAATCAAGACAAGGAAATATGGACAAAGATGGTAAATATACAATGGTTGTATATTCAACAATCATGATTCTTCAAATTAAGTAACGTAAAGACACCCCAAGCGTGGCGCTAAAATTTGATCGATGCCAAACAGTCAAGTTTAATCACACAAATCAACCACTTGTGAATGGTCAACCGTAATAAACTTCAAACAGTTCGGACACCAATACAATGAAGTCCAGAGGAGTTTAGTGTTTCCCGGGTCGTTAAGTCCCAACGAGGTGTGAACACCGTAATAGAAACGAATCGTGATCGGGTGATATTGAATGGAAAAAGGGTTTTGAGTGATTTATACTAAGGAATAAAAGAAAATAGCTAAACAAGCTATAAGAACAAGTACGTGAAAGCAAAATACTTAAAACCGTTTAAAACCTAAAAGCGTATCGTTCTTCAATTTTACGTAAACGTACAAAATAAAACGTAAATTTAAAAGAATAAAACACCTATGGATATGAAAATGATATTTTACAATCCTAATAATAAAAGAAAATTATTGGAAAAGAAAATTATTTTTATGACTATTTATTTAATTATTATTAATTAAAAACTATTTTTAACTATTTAATAATACCCTAAAATATAAGAAAATATGAAATAAAGCTAGAAAAGTGAAATTATGACTTAGAAAATCTAAAATATTATAAAACTTATTTTAAAACTGAAAATATATTTTTAGACTTTTTATGTATTTTTATGAATTTAATACTATTTAAAATTAATTAAAATGCTAGAAAATACTATTTAAACTAAGAAAATTATGGAAAAATATTTTTGGCTTTTATATTTATCTTAATCTAGGAAAATTGAAAACATATTTTTTAAACTTTTTCGATTTATTTGGATTAAATGCTAATTAAAAATGCTAGAAAATGACATAAAATGCGAAAAGTAGCAAATGAACAGTGAAAATATGAAAACTTCCAGATAAGTCTAAAATAATACTGAGAATCAAGGAAAAATGACGAAACTACTTTGAAGATCAGGAACTATGATTTGGGCACACAACTAATATGAATAAGACTTGAAATTAAGCTAAAAGCCTCAATAAGCTACCACTCTCGAACCAAAGGTTGAATAAGCTATAAACAAGTTATGGGAACTTAGAATAAGCAACAACAACAAGAAAAACACACTGAATAAGCGAAATAAGGAATAAGCAAAGCGGAGTTTTGTGAAAAGAACTTAAAAGAAGCTAATGAATAAGCAATTGAATAAGCTAATTAAAAGTGAACTAGTATTTTCTAATTTAGTTGAGCAGCTAAACTTTAATATCCCAAAAGCTTATATCCTAAATCCTAATGGTAAGATCACAATAAAATTACAAAGTTTATTCAAAAACTGCTACTAGGAAATTTTGACTTTTTGAAGTTTTTGAAAATTTGACTTTATTGAACTTGTGAGCTTATGAAATGGAATGAAACTGATATTTTATGACAATATGATCCTAAAATAAGCTAGCTTAACCATTATCTAACCTATATGCAAGAATTGAGCTACAGAATTTAACAGATAAGAAAATTAGATCAGATGCAATTCTATTTTGACTTACTCTATTCTAAGATGCAAAATTATGAACCTAGAGACTCTAATAAACCTAATATAAACTACTACAATTCAACTTATCCACTGATAACACCTTTAACTCAGATAATCTACTGAATCCAAACACCCCTTTATAGGGCTGTTGTGGTCTTTGAACTAGCACAGACGTATATAAGCTAGGTTTCTAGGTTTTTACTGATTAACTAACTTATATTGACTATGATTAACAACTTTTAAAACAGAAATAAGCAATACAATAAGTTATATAATTTATGGCTATTTTTGTCTTTTTATAAAATTTTTAAGGAAAATTAAGAAACTATTATGAAATACTAATAAGGCTTGAAGAAATACTATTATAAACTACTAATAAGCGTGAAATAACTATAATAAGCTAAAATAATCTATTCTACAAGAAACTTAGAAAATTACATAAAACTTGAAATAGGCTTACAACCGAATTGAATTTGTGAATCAAAGAACAAGGACAAGAAACCACTCCTAGCTTGTTGTCAACAAGCTAGAAACCGAAAAACCATCCACAAGCTTTTCTCCCGAATCGCTTATTTTGAGCTTTTGTTGACTTTCTTTGACTTTTTAGAAAATTGCAATTAAGACCGTGCAAACCTTCTACTTATATTTAAAACAACTCTAATAAGCTACGAAGCTTAATGAAGCAATTTTAAAAGATTGAAAACTTGAAAACAGTTAAGAACAAAATGGCGGAAAGCTAAAATAGGCAAAACCTGAAATTGATGATTAAAACTTTAATTAAGACTTGAAATGACTTGTAAATTACATTAAACATAAAACCCGTAAATCTTTAACATTAAAACATTAAAACGATTACAAGAAAATAAGAAATGGTCTAAAACAGTGACAACTTGTATCTTGATCTTTCTTTCTCTTTTATAAGTCTCTACAAGTGTATCCCTTCATTCTTGGCCACGAGGATGGGTTCTTTTGATCATGACCTTGATTTTGCTTTTAGGCGCCAAAATATCTAAAGGTGTTTTAAGCAATTAATGGATTTTGGTGTTTGTGGAGGTGGAAGGGAGTGGGTAGACAGTGGGGAGACAGTGGAAGGATGTCGATGGTGTAGAAACCAGGAGTGGAAGGGTGGTATGGTTTTACAAAGTTGGGAGGAAGGAGATAGTTTTGACTGGGGAGTTGACTGGTTTTATTAAACAGGAAGTTGAGCTGGTTTGTAGCATGGGCTTGGTTTTGGGTTAATAATACAAAAAGTTGGTTTGGTTTATAAGTTAAGCCCAAGGACTAATCTTGCAATTTCTGAATTCTTGAAGGGTTGGATTTGTAAATTCCCAAAAGTTATCAAAAGGGTTAATATTGCCAATAATGAATAGTACAAGGGTAATATTTGATAAATTTCCATTTTAAATACCCGAGGACTAATTTTGCCATTTTGAAACTTGAGGGTAAAGTTGCCAATTTTAGAAAACTTTCATCCGTGGACTATTTTGAACATGTTTGATTATCCAAGGACTAAAGTTGACTTTTCTTCCATTTTAAACCTTCAGGACTAGTTTTGCCAATTTGTGAAACTCTGTGGACCGAAAATGACAATTTTGTGAACTTTGCATGTTTTTCACTTGTTTTCAATCTTTTGTACTGAATCACATAAAACACATTTTCATGATATTTGTAACATTTATATAGTCATTTGTGTGTTTTACATTTTTTATGGGTTTAAACAAGGTAAAATATATGTGTTTTAGACACATATCAATTTTTAATTTGCATTTACACGTAAGATCCATATCAGTAATGATGTATATTTTAATCGTGTGTTTGTGATTTGTTATTCACGCTTCCGCATCTTTGATCTTGAAAACTTGTTAAGAACATGTTGCTCTTGTTAACATACACACGAATTTTTTTAAGATATATGCATAGTCCTACGTAGATCCCGTTAGTGGCATCAAGAGCAAGTTTATAATCGTCACGTTACGAGTTTATTGATGTGTTAATTTTATCAAAATTGATGTGATTTTGGTTGTTTATATTTGAGCCATGGGGTTTGATTAACCAAATAGAGTTTTTGATTTAATTTTACATCTTAATCTTGTTATAATCATGTTTAAGGAATGTGAATGTGTTTAAAACTGTCAAATGGATTTGTTATAGTGATTTTAATTTTAGCTGTGGGTTATATTGAAACAAATAGAGTTTTTGATTAATTTTTACATCTTGATTCTTGGCTAATTGTTTTTATGATATTTAGATGTGTTTAAAATTATTGAAACTGATTTGTTCTTGTTTTAATCTTGGTCGTATGCTTTATTACTTTATTTCATACTTGTTTCACCAAATGATTTGAACAAGGAGAGTTAAAAAAAATCATATAGAAAGAGAAATTCGGGAAAGAGAGAAAGTGAATTTTCTGCCAATGTTGCTGGAAATCGGGAAACGCCTACTGTTTTTTCGAGTCAATTAAAAAAGAGATGGTAATTAGACTGACTACTTTACGCTCGCGAGACTTGCACATGACGGGATTTAACGACACCATTTTACAAACATTACATATAAGAGTGAATGGTATTACACAGTTTCAAAATAAAGACGGTTCATGCAAAAAGAAAATCAAGGACGAAATTAGTGATTTCAGTATAACCACAGGGACAAATGGTGCAATTTCCCAATTTTTTTTATTAAACCAAACTCTAGTGTGTGACACTAGTCATCCATTGGTTAGAAGTAGAATAGAATAGTAGTGGTACACAAAGAGCAAAAAGAAAACATGTGGTCAAAAATGAACTGCTTATGAAGACCCGTATTGTATGCCACACACCCTGTCTTCATTTCCCTTCACTAGACCAAATAAAAATTGAAAAGTGCATACCCCTTTGGCCTTCCTCCATTAATATCACGCCACGTGTAAACACTCTCACTTCATCTGATTCATTTGTGGCCTCAAGTTATTTATTTTATTTTGTATTAAAACCTCACCCAAAAATAGTAGTGGCTGAGATTTCATTTCATTTCACACACTTCACATACTTTTTATTCTTTAACTTTGAACTTTGTTCTTCATCTTCTTAGATTTCGATCCATTCTATTTTTTATTTTTATAAAAATTGGTTATGATGGATGTTTATGGTGAATACTGTTGTTGATGCTTACAATTGGATTTGATAGTTTTGGTTTAGTTTATGGAGAGTTTGTTGAAAGGTAGTCATTTACTGTTTTTTAAGGATTTGGATTTTGTTTTTGTGATTTTATTAAGTTTTGTTTGTGTTTTTTTAAGGTTTTCGCGTGTTTCGCTCGTTTTGGTGAGGATTCTTTTCGTAAGGAAATTCCTGTTCTCTCTCTGCTCTTGTTAATTTTAATTTCTTCCAGGTTTATATAATTATTATTTAGATTATTGAATGCTACTAGACTTTAAATCAAAAAACACAAGTACTAATTAGTTGCTAGATCTTTGTACCTGTGCTACTAGTAGGGGGTGTCTGGATTAGCTTATTTTATAGGCTTATCGGCTTACTGATATTTGGAAAAACGATAATCTCACTTTATGTTAGTTGATCACATGAGCTTGGCTCAAGTCATAAGGCGAAAAAGTGAGCTTATCAATTTTTCCTATATATCAACAAGTCGATAAGCCCATAAATAAGCTTATCCAAACACCCCCTAGAAGAGTGTTTGCGTGTGTTTAATACTTTAATGTCTAAACATCGATAGATTGGAATTTTTATATTTGTAACCAAGTGAAATAAATTTACTAAAGGGGATGTTTGTTTGCCTATTTTTACCTTATTAGCTTATGTTATTACGACTTATGTTTCATAAGCCTAATTTTTCCGGCTTATTTTGAAACTTATGGGCTTATATAAGCTTATTATGATATAACAAGCTTATATAAGTCTCAAAGTAAGCCGGAAAATTCAGGCTTATGAAAACATAAGACGATATCTGATAAGCTTGTAAGCCGAAAAATAAGCTTAAACAAACACGCCCTAATTAACTTTGATATATTTGTTTATCTACTAGGAGTTTTGCTGTTATTACATCTTTTGGTCTTTTGCAGTAGTTGTACCTTATCAGGTTTTGTTGAATAAAGCGACGGCCAAGCTAGTTTCGTGTGTGGATGCTACGAGGAATGAAAGAAGGCTTTTGTATCATCTACTTGTTCCTGAGGATTTGACTCAGCGGTATCAGTCCTTAGATGGACTCCTATTCTTCTGGAGAAATACACAACATAAAGGTTTTTTTTTAGTGAAACGGTTTCATTTTATTTTTATCCGTGATATCGGTCTATTGAAGTTGGTTTATTGGTATGATTTTATTGTAGACAAGAAAACCCTATACAATAACAAAACAACGTGAACGATGGACCAAGATGAGCATAATAGTTTTTAGAAGCCTTGAAACTATACGGGCGAGCTTGGCAACGAATAGAAGGTACCTATGCTGTTTTATGCGTGGAATCTAATGTACCTGTTTGTTTATGTTTAAACCTGCAAGATTAAGTGATAGACTAACGATCTGCCTGGAATTTTACAATCCCTTGCTTTAAATTTTAAATTCTAAACCCGATATTCTAGATTGGTGTATCTGCAAATTATATATGGATAGCTTTGTAGATCAGATCTTTAATGTATACCTATCAAATAATTGGAGACACCCTTTTGTTCCTTATATTTGGTGTTAATGCAGAACACATAGGAACGAAGACCGCAGTGCAAATCAGAAGTCATGCACAAAAGTTCTTTACAAAGGTTATTTAATTTCTTTGCATATGTGTTTTATCAGCACTTGATCACACGACTTATGTAAGATACACCATAAGAGGGTGAACTGTTCCTCATATATGTTGCCTGCTGAAAATGTTACAAAATACCTTGTTCTGTTTGTGATAATATTCTTTATAAACGATCCGTTTCACAATCCAAAAACAGGAAAAGAGCACAATTCTTGCATCACAAATGGTAGGTTAAATACGAGTGTAATAAAAACTTACGATATGATCATGTGAAAGACCATAAAAAGTATGTAAAGGTGAATCCTTGGAACATAAAATAACATCATTCTCACACTTCAATCTAAAGATAACTTATGTCATAAATTTAACTCACTGAGATCTTTCTTTTCCTAATTCTCCTAAGCCAAACCTTGAGGGCGGAGTCATGTTAAGGTAAACAGGTCATTTAATTTATTTGAATATCTATATCTATACTAAATTTTAAAACATTTCTATCCTTAACCTTTAATGTCATCCACATATCAATCCAAACCTATTTCATATAAAAATAAATAAAATAAAAATGAAAATAAAATTACACGTTCTTAACATCGACACATCACTTTCTCCACTATCTCTTACCCCACCACCTCTTTCCTCTCTTACACAACACCCTTTTACACAACCATGGTCATTCACCGCCAAAACCGCAATCGAAATCATCGGTCAAGCCTAGAAACAATCGTCTCATTCTCTCTTCTTTTACACCACCCCTTTTCACACCACCATCGCCTCATCACAGCCCAAAACCGCTAACTAAAATCATCTGTCACCGCTAGTAAGCGTCGCCCACCGTCAAATGTTGTCGCTACCACCAAAGACCGCAAAAACTAATTGCAAGAAACTATTCTTCGCCATGGTTTATTGTACCATTGAGCAAGGAAATCTCTAGTGTATGAACCAAAGTCAATGAAATCATCAACAAGCCTAGAAACAATCGCCTCATTCTCTCCTCTTTACACCACCCCTTTTCACACCACCATCGTCTGTCACATTGAAACCGTCAACTAAAATCATCTGTCACCGCTAGTAAGCGTCGTCCACCGTCAAATGTTGTCGCTACCACCAAAGACCGCAAAAACTAATTGCAAGAAACTATTCTTCGCCATCGGTTTATTGTACCATTGAGCAAGGAAATCTCAGTGTATGAACCAAAGTCAATCAAATCATCACCAGCGTAGAAACAATCGCCTCATTCTCTCTCTTTACACCACCCCTTTTCACACCACCATCGCCTGTCATGCCCCAAAACCGCAACTAAAATCATCTGTCACCGCTAGTAAGCGCCGCCCACCGTCAAATGTTGTCGCTACCACCAAAGACCGCAAAAACTAATTGCAAGAAACTATTCTTCGCCACGGTTTATTGTACCATTGAGCAAGGAAATCTCTAGTGTATGAACCAAAGTTTTGACTAAATTTGTGTATATATTTTATAGACCAAATTTTATGAGACTATTTACCACTAGCTAATAATTATTGACTATGTACATACTTGAATACTACTATTTAATAATTATATTTTTAGCATATTATAAATAAAATTACCTTCGAAAAACTCAACTAATGTTTTACTTATATACATCAGAAACCCATTGAGATTTTGATGATTTTATATTGCGTATAAAGCAAAATTTATTTTTATGCTGCATTTTTTTATTTAAAAAAATATAATACATGTTCATAAGGGTAAAGAAAATGTTTAGAAATTTGGTCCTAGTGTGAGGTCATAAATTTCTAATTATCTAATTTCTACTTTTAAGCTTTTATAAAGGATAATTGGCAACACTAGGTTTTGTAAGTAATCATATTCTAGATAATAATATGTATTTTTGTAGGAAAGTTGTGTGTGTGAATGGTTATGATCATCGCGTAACCACCAACCAAGATTCAATTAATTTCGGTTATTTACCGACCGTTATGATTGTAAAAAGGCTAAAAAAGTTGCATGAGTCGGATATGGCGGCTACAACCATTAAAACCGATTCATGAAAATCATTTAGATTTTGGGGTGCCACCTAAAACCCCGCAAGGTCCGGCTCCCCTTTGACCCGTGCACTTTGTTGTGGCGGTATCAAGCTAACTATAACAAGTGTGCACTCCGCACATCCGCTGACTCGTCTTGAGCTAAACTTGTATAAAGCCCTTTGATCTTATAAGTAAAACGACAGTTACCTAAAATAGTTGATAACACTAAAATCACCAATAATTTTGAAGAATTTAAGCTTTAACATAGTAATGGGTTTTCACCCGTATTTACCTAAACATAAGAAAATATCAATATATCCTACGTACTTAACTCCCAACATCATGCATAACACGTGTCCCAGTATATTTCATTTGGTGGAAAAATATATTTATTGAAACTTAAGCGAATGTTGAACGCTGTTAAATGAAATACCATTTGATGTTTACATCTTCCAAATCTTGTATCGATACTACCCTATAAATGTATATTATACAACCAAAAAAAAATGAGATGGCTAACACATAGCCATTGAAATCTACATTGAAAAAACTTACCACAAAACTCACGGTTGTGAGCACCAAATATGATACTTACGTGAACCATTGAACCACTCAAGGGTGGCCTAGCGGCAAAAGGCTTGTGATCATCACAAAAATGTGAAAGGTCTCAATTTCTACTTGGTGCAAACAACCCTGAAGTGGCCACGCAGCCACATTAGCTTTCTAAAAAGGGTGGGCTTTACCCGGTTTGAGTTTCTGTGGCGGTGGGTTCAAACCCCGTGGATTAGTCGGCCTAAAAGGTCGAAAACCATCGTTACCCAATAAAAAAATATGATACTCGTGTGTAGCAAAGGCCACGCTATGTTGACATGTCATAGCTGAAAACAATTACGAAAATACCCGTTGGCGTTAGCATAAGTATGATGTAGGTACAAAATTTGCAAGTAATATCCCTTGACGTCCGCATAAGTATCATATTGGGACAAAATTTGAAAGTAGGTAGGATTGGTACCTACCGGACATTGACGAGTACATGATTATTTTATGGCCTACCCTATTCTTAACGCCAACCTAGATCGAGACTTTATCTATTTTAATATAATTTAATATCCTCTATTATGATTGAAATTTGGTTCCCGGGTTGGTAACAAAGAAGGAAATCAACATAGGCATATCTATATTAGAGCGGAAAATACAATACATATAGCCATAGGCTACTAAGGATTGTAGAAGACTTGACACAATTATATGGATACACTTGATTTTTAGCAATCCCTAATATATCGATACACTTGAATTATGACAGTCCCCTTCAAGTTAGAGCATATATAATTATATGTACTATAACATACCCAATATATAGTGGGTGTTTGGGATTGCTTCTGCTTAAGCATTTTGTTATCCAAAAAGTTTTGGGATTGCTTATTTCTTATTTACTTATTTGCTATGAAACTAAAATTAGTTTTTACTTTCATATTTAACCTAAATCCATAACTAAATAAATATTATTGAATTTTTTTATCAAACAATTTTCTTAGTATTATTGTATCTTTAACGAAATAAGTAAACTAAACATTGTATAAAAAATTAATTTTTTGTGAGCAGCCTATAAGTATTTATTTTTAGTAGAAGCGTTATTGAAACAAGATAATTAATCCCAAACACCCTCATAAATACACTTAAATGTTAACACTCTCCAATATATATACATTGCATCATCACATGTCATATCGGGGTGTAAGTTATAGAAAGACGAAGAAACCAAATTAAAGGAAAGGAGACTAGTTTTAGCTGGGGATCATAACAACGGTATGTGTTTAAAAAAGCGCGCCTTTTTGCGCCTGAGGCGTGAGGCGAGCCGAGGCAGTGGGGTCGTCGCATCAGGACCCTTGATGCGTAGCCATTACATAAGGCGATATGAGGCGGTGCTTTTTGGCGCCTTTGAAGAGCGTTTCTTGGCGCCTCATGTGTTTTTTGGTCTAAAAAGGACATTTAAACTAAAAGTTTTTGGCGCCCCGTGTGTTTTTTGGTCTAAAAAGGACATTTTAACTAAAAGGGTTTAACTGGACTATTATTAGTCCCTTGTATTTGGGAATTGGGCTTTAAGAAAGCCTTTAATAAAGCCCAAGATCATGAGGTGCTCCAGATTATGCTTGCTAACATGGTTAGAATCATTTTGTACCAAGTATGCGCCTCACCTACGTGAGGCGTGCGCTTTCGCCTCATCGCCCGCCGCGGTTTTGGACCCTTAGCGCAAAGGAGCGCTTTGCGCTTTTTAAAAGGTATCTCGTTTGAGATCTTGTGTAGGCCAAAAAGATGTGTCGATGAGCGATGCGATAAGGCTTATTCATATGTGCTTGGAAACAAACAATTCAGTAATTGGAAATAAACGCATGATACCTTTAAATTAAGGGAGGGCATGTGATGATTAAGGTAGTAAGTTAAAAACGGCATCCATAATTTCTATGAATCAACATGGTAAGTGTAAATTCAAGTAATAAATTTGGAATCTTTCAATGCATCATGAATCAACATGGCCCTCGTATGATGGTAACGAAAAAGGTAATCAACTTGAGATTATATACATTTAAGAGGAAAATACATTACTTATAGGTCACATATGATACTTGAACATTATTAGACAAGCACACTATAATCTTAACATCAGTTATTAGCTTTACCTTCATAAATTACAGCCATTTGTATGATGCTTTGATTAGTTCACATGTTCATAACTGGTTATATGATTATTGTGGGATAAGTTAATTGAAAATATATATATTTTATATAACTTAATATCCTTTATGAGGTTTAAAGTCTTGGGTTATTATTAGCTAAATATATCAATGTACAAACATTCTTTTGAATATCTGATTTATCAACATTTTTAAGAATTTGCCTCGCTGATTATTTCAGGATCAGTTAATTCCATAAAAGCTAAGAAGCTCTGCTAGCTAAAAAATATTATGAAAGAAGTTGAAGAGTAAAGGATTTTTAAAACCAAGTAAGATTAACGAGAGGTTAATCTTTCAAATAAAAGTGTTTCTGAAGCAATTTAGGAAGTTATATCTTATAAAAATGTAATTTATATAGCTTCTAACTTCTACATTAATTTTTGAAAAAGTTATGATTTCTTAAGCTACTTGTAAAGCTGTTGGTAATTTTGCTGTTTTATATCAGTATGTTTACTGTAGCATCCATTACTTCCAAAACTGCTGTCATTTATATCAGTGTATTGTTTTTGTTTTCTGGTAATCTCCATGGTGACCACTTTCACATAACAAGCTCACTAATAAGTGATTCAAATCAATGGAACAAAATTATGAACTTAAGGAGGATTTGAATGCTCTGAAAACTTTGAAGCTTTAGAACTTCCAATTCAGCTAATTTAAATGATTGTGATTTTCAACAGCCCGATTAACCGAGTGATTAGCCTTCAATATGCTGACCGTTGATTGGGGCATCCTTCTTTGAGTGTTGTCAAGAAACTGAGACAATAACATTTTCTATCATTAAATTCAACATGGTGTAAATTATATAGGGAAACACACACCTCCTAGAGTCCTTTTTATGTTTTCCATTTTTTTTTTCATTTTGATGTTTAGGAACCTTATAGCTTACTCAACGTTTAACACATTGTATGTTACTGATGGTTTTCTAGAACTTGGGGGGATAATTTGGTGCATCTTTCATGAATATTGTGTGAGGCAATAATGTGTGTATCAGAGTATGCTTAACTCATTGGTTGTGTCTGTAAAAGAGTAGAATCATCAAATGAAAGAATATGTAACTTTTGTATAATACATTTTGTGTGAGAATGAAACCTTTCATGAATCATCGTGTGCCTGCGGACCTTAATGACTCGTGAAATGGATAACTGCCATTTGCTTGATGTAGCATGCATATTGCTGACTCATCGCAATGTTACCCATTCTTTTTACTGGAGAATGCAGTTGTAACCACAAATATTATATGAGCACAATGCCTTTCAGGTTTTTGAAACCAACATCTCACTTAATTCTGTTAGATTGGTTTAATTTCTATTAGACAGCACAACATTAAAATGTAAGTTCTGCCTTTTATTTTGGTTTTATCATTGTAATAGTTGGAGAAGGAGGCTGTTGCTAAAGGAGTTCCGATAAAACAAGCTCTTGACATTGAAATCCCTCCTCCGCGCCTAAAAGGAAACCAAATTATCCGTATCCTAGAAAGACTGGCCCCAAAGATCCACAGGTGGCAGAAAAGGATGGGAAACAAGAAACTTTGATATCTTCGTTGCAATCGGTATACAAATACTCGACCTGGAGAAAAAACCCTCCCACAGGTACATATTCACTTGGCATTGCCTATATTTCTATAATCTGTATCGTTCCTTGATTCGTTTCTTTTCATGACAGACAACATGCCACGAAGAGGAACTAGAAAATGAAACAAACGATGAACTTGGAACTGGTACCGAAGGCCCCTCACTTTCTCATGAAGGTCCATGTGCATCCTCAGATAATGAAAACTCAGCGCCACAAGCTTTTAAAGAGTTCATACCGGTCTTGGAAAAACCAATTAACCAGGATGACACAAATGGATCTTTTATTACCATTGAAACCAGAAAGCATCAGAAATTGGATAAAGATGGCATTAATTACACAACTATTACATCTAACACTTCATTATATGAAGGTCAATATCCAGATAAGCTAAGCCAGCCTGTCCTATCATTAAATGATATACGGGTGTGCAGAACTACCGAGGCATGTTCCTGTACAAGTTATAGATGGGAATCAAGGAAAGATACTGTCCCGACAGAGATGTCATTTCTTGAATCAACACTTACCAAGTCAGGAGAAGTTCATGAAACTGTTAACATAGCAGCATCTGCAACTACTAGCGAGCATCAGAATAATGCTTCCAGTTATCCTACCTTTCATCCTCTTTTCACCCCGTTTAGCAATAATCAAGAGAATCACAGATCGTTTCTTCATGTATCATCTACAGTCTCTAGCCTTATTGTATCATCTCTACTACAAAACCCTGCAGCCCATGCTGCGGCAAGTTTCGCAGCTACGTTCTGGCATCCCGAAGCTTCCTCTGGAGATTCTCTGTCAAGAGATCATCCTGAGCCTCCCAGCATGGCAGCCATTGCTGCTGCTACTGTAGCAGCCGCAACTGCGTGGTGGGCAGCTCATGGTCTGCTTCCTGTTTGTACTCCTTTTTACCCCGGTTACTCTACCTCACCATATTCATGTGGAACACCAATAGATGCCAATCAAGAAAGAGTAGCCAATAATGGAACTTCAGAAGTTGTTTTGCAAGAAAAGAAGACGGAAGCAGAAAAGACTCAGGGCTTGCCAAAGGGATCTCCAGATCAGTCTTCATCAGATGACACTGAAAGTAAATTAAACACTGAGCTAAGTCCGGATGATACGGCACCGGTGGCGGAGGTTCATGATTCAACCAAGACGAATGTTCGGAAACAAGTTGATCGATCTTCTTGTGGCTCTAACACTACTTCTAGCAGTGAAATTGAGACTGATGCTCTAGAGAAGCATGGGAAAGAAAAGGAAGAAACTAAAGTGTCAGATGTGAATCTTTCATGCAACGACACTATGTTCCGTAGAAGTAGAGGCATTATCAACCCAAATGAATCATGGAAGGAGGTCTCCGAAGAGGCAAGTAACTAAACTTAAATTAATCTCTGCTTTATATCGTCCTTTAATATAATTATAGGGAAGAATGCAAAGAAAGGTAACAATATAAAACTTTAAAATTATGTTTAAAAAAAAAAGGTAACACAATAATGTTTCCTCAGGGTCACATACTTTCATTTTGCGCAAATAAAAGGTAAGATACTTGAAATGTTTTAAAAAAGGTATTTTCTGATAAATATTGTGAAGTTGTGAACCAAAAGCCATTGTGATTCATGTACATTTAATGTCATATTATCATTAAACTTGTTATTGACATTTAATATAAGTTGCAATCACAAACCTTCTTATGGGTTAAGTTATTACCATTTCAACCTTTTGTATTGCCACTTCCACTATTTTTGCAAATGATAGTACCTTCGCCTAAATAAACATTTCCTTAAGTTACCCTGTTTAATTCATTTCGATACCACATTTTATGCACATTTCGCCAAAATAAACGTTTCCATAAGCTACTTTACATTTCTTTGCACTTTCCCTTATACTTTAAACAAAATTATTAAATGATCTGTTTAAATTACTTATCTTGATTCTCGTTTGATTTGACTCACAGGGACGTATAGCTTTTCAAGCACTCTTCTCAAGAGAAGTACTGCCACAAAGCTTCCCGGCAGCCCAAAAAAATGGTGAAGGTGTATCGCAGTTGGACCTCAATAGGACAAGTCAGGAAGCAGGGGAGAGCAATGGTTTTGCAGTCTTAAAAGGTGACACAAATATGGAGGAAGGTGTACTGAAAATGGGATTAGGAAGTGTGAAGCTGAATGTTCATCATACGGGATTCAAACCTTACAAGAGGTGTTCAATAGAGGCTAAAGAAAGCGAGATTGTGACCGCGTCTGCTGGAAGCAGTCAGAATGATGAGAAATGTCCAAAGAGAATGCGTTTGGAAGCAGAGGCGTCAACTTGATACACACAAAGGTTATGTTGTATATTATGTTAGTCTTTAGTCCTAAAACTCACGACACGTGTCGTGTAGTTTGTGGGTGCTATATGTTTTACCTGTTTTTGTCGGACAAGTAATTATGATAAATGTGTATTGGATTAATTGTCATATTCCTCCTAACAACTCTGGAGAATGAAAGTGGAACTTTTCTAAAAATGTAACTTCCATCCAAAATCATGTAGCCAAGTTTTATTTCATGCTATAAGCATTTTACCAAGAAGGATCAACAGAATGTAGTCAAGAAAACCGAGTTCTATGGCTTTTGAACCTCGAGAGGGTGACTTGATCCATATGAAGCGAAAAAGTGTACACATGCTGTCAATGGTACATGGGAATCTAAAGTTTAACTTGAATCTTATAGGATTCATACAGTTAGATATAGTAGCAGGATTTTATAGGTTGATTTGATTTGATCCAGTTTCCTGGTTTAGATTTCTTCATCAAGACTATAATTTGACAGTCATTGTCTTCTCATGTTCAGAGGTGACTAGCAACGGTCTCTTGGTTAACCTCTCTCGGTCTATGTTTCACGTTCTTGTCCATGAGATCCTATGATTGCACTCCTGATCGAGATATGCTTCTTTACTCTTTGCATCCCTAGTCAACTAGTAAAATATTAATTGTTGCTAGTCACTGGTAACTGTCATTGTTATTCTTCATGACACTGATTTGAGGATTTTTCCTACCTCATTTGGCTGATATAATTGTCTCTAGATTCGAGTGTTTTCATTATCTTGTTCAGTGTTGCTGTTATCTTTTCTTGTTTTTTTTTTAATCTACTGAATTACTGAACAAATTTCACAAGTTCTCTGGCAAGGTCCTTTAGCGTGGGTAGCATCAAAACTACCTTTCTATTATAAGTCTCTGGCCTTGAATTTCTGGTTCGACATATTTATGGTAACTTTGATCACTATGTACTTCCGATGTCACATTTCCTCTTTGTTTTATGGTAGCGTTGCTAAGGCAGCCTACCTATAGAATGAGCAACACCATAATGACAGAACATCTTTAAGCAAACAAAGGAATAACCTAAATCAACTTTCAACAACGGCTTTCTAAACTAAGAATCATTTTTACCGTAGTTTCATACGCAAGAGTAACTACTTAAGCTGACCATTTTTCATACACCTTATAAACCAAAAGAAGGCACCATTAGAAGTTTAGGACTACAGCTCAGGTTTTAATAATGCAACGACCCCATAGTTGATTACGAGTGCCAAAAGTAACCTGTCCACCATTGTTTTCATCCACACATCAAACCTAACACACATGCAACTCCTACAATGGAATATATTGAATCATGAAATGGTAAAAGGATTATTTATTATATAGTAAGTTATGACTTATTTTGGATAAGAAATGAAAAGACTTGTAGTCAAAAGATCATATAGTTAGAAATAGAAACTGAGGATCCATGAATAAATTGATAATCCATAAATTTAGTAGGAATGGTATCTATTCATCTACTTGGGGTTAAGGTTGTTACAAAATTAACAACAGAAACGAGGATCTTTGAAAATGATAAAAACAATTATTGGCAGAGGTTTCATTTGTTAAAGCTCGTTTACCATATGAAGCTTGATCATGCATACCACCTATTTAGAAGCTCCAACAACAGAACTGCAGCAGAATCTTTAGCTTTCTTTACACTTGGCATAGGTTCTCCAATGCATTCATCTGTCCATCCTTTATCCGAAGTATTAACCCGTACAGCAAATATAAATCTTTTTGCATGCGCGGGACCACCTTCACTGACACACCTACAAATGCCAGAATAATTAATCAACACATGGCAGTGAAAAGAAACACATGAGAAGTATATGATAAGATGCTCTCTGTCTTACCGGTACAATGGCATTGGCCAATTTCTACGCAAACAAATGTCGTTCAAGGTTTGCCTAGTGAATGTTTGGCTGCCATTCTTCTTCTTAGCATCCTCGTTCTCCTTCTCTTTGGCTTCGGCAGCTTCTTTATCTTTCAGAGCAGCGAGAGCATTACGGGCTGCTAACTTTTGTGCCATTTTCTTTTGGGCATTTTGAGCAATACTAACCTGGACGCCATCAATGAATACTTCAACTGTAGCCAAGTTACCATTTCGTGTCGCCTTGTACTCTAGCCCTTCAGCTTGTTGCTGGCAACGTTTTGCAGCTCCCGACAGGATGCATTGGGAGTGTTTCTGGGGTCACCATTGGATGCAACAGAGGTTGGAAAACCGTCCACACTACCGATGTGTCCTGCTCACTATCTAAAAGATAGCACCAGCTATAGATTCAATAATGTCACCAAGCACTTTCGGAGCTTTACAGTCTCCCAGTCCAAACGAGTTGAACCCTGGCTTTGACAGTTCTTTTCCACTTCCTTTACAAAATCTCTTATCTGCACATAATAGAATATAGGCCTATAAACCAGTCCATTGAAATTTAAAATTATACAGATGAAGTAACCACACCATAAAATTACAAACCTGCTTTTCGAGGGCACTTGAACCATGCCTTAGATGCACATGAAGGTTATGTTTGACAGCTACACGTGCAAAATTTTCATTATTTACAGCAGCAGCTCGCAAATCGGTTAAACGTCCTGGCGGGAGATCTGTGTACATAAAGAATAAATGCTTTGTAATAAGATGATCGAGCACTGCATCACCAACAAACTCTAAACGCTGATAGCATGACACTCCAGAAGACGGCCTGGAAGCATGAGTAATTGCTTCAACCAGCAGACCCTTGTCGCGAAATTTAATGTTTAATGCAGCTTCTAGGGAATCAAAATTAATACTCCTTAATATGCTCTCGGGAACATTGGTAGGCCTTGTTGACCATTCTATCTCTGAGAGGTCAAAGTCCACCTCAATCCCGATCCATTTCATGAAATGATTAGCAGCTTGTTTTCCGCCCTCTACATAGTAAACCCCAATCAAAGCTTCAACAACATCAGCCAGTGTCTTGCTGGAGAGGACTCGTAAGAGCTTGAATCACCCTCAAGCTCACCATCTTCCAGATCATCATCGTCCTCATACCCACAGCCACTTGTCATAGTCCCATTGGGTGCCTTATCTTGATCAAATAAGGATTCTGCTTCCTTAATGTCCTCATCAAAACAGGTAGTACTCCAGGAGCAGCCCATCTAGATGGAGCAAATCGATCTGCTTGAATAAATGACTGAAGCCCTTCGTAAGGGCAAATTGGTACAATACCATATTGCTAACCATTTGCTGTCTCATCCTGGTGAGCTGGCCTTCATGCTTTTGTGGATATTTGAGGAAGAGATAACGACTCACAACCCATTTGAGGTAGGCATCTCCTAGTAGCTCTGCTCTTTCATAACAAAAAGTTTCCTGGCATGAAGCTGCAGTCAACGCTTCCAAGATCTGTTTACACAGCTAAGATGTCAACCTCACTAATTTTAACCCATATTCTTATACGCAGTCGTTTTGGTTGTGGTATATCTTAAACAAGTAGAAGGAATGAAAACTAGCTAAAAGTGGAGACGGGTCAAACAGGTTGACAGTTATCCATAGTCTATTCTTATGGCATACAGACTCCTGAAATTACTTATAATCATAGATTTAGATTGTTAATGTTTTTACCTTAAACAAAAGCTAACACATAAAAATTTTATATGCTCCTTATTAACATGTACAAAAAGTGTTCACCCACCCCATCCCATTTCAACACGTACTAAAAGTGAGCCATCATAACCTGGAGACATATTGACCTATTACACAAGCTGCCAAACCCTCCCATCTTGCCACATGTAGTAATAGCCATCAAGAATAGTGGGTGGGAAAAAAGTTGTACCTTAAATGCAGGAACTGTATAACTGATAGTACTCTTAAGCTGAACAGCAAGCAGCATGCTTTCAACCCTCCGCATTATTGATGGTAATCTCTGCACACACGAACTAATGATCCAGAGAGAGGATGTACAAAACAGAGCTCTGGAGGAGGAACACATAATATGTTTTGTCAAGAGTCTCTTCGACTCCCTTCATGGCCTGAAGAATTGAATCTTAGACCCCATTATAGAAGCTAAAAAGTAGTAGATAAAATTAATAAAAGAAACACAAATAAAAGGGAATTACCTTCCGAGTGATCAAAACGAGGTGACAAAAGATTTTTGCAATAAGACACCCCACGACCTCTTATCAAGGGTTGCTGCTTATAGATCAGTTCCACCCCATACCTGTATGTGACCGGATATTTTGAGAGAAGATACCTTAATAAAGTAAGAAATGTAATCCTTTAACACATTAGAATGTAAGGGTAAATTCAGTAAAGAATGCTTACTTTTGCTTGTAATAGTCAGCATAGGAAGTGTACTCAAGTGGACCAAGGTAACCATCTTTTCTTGAAATGAGTTCTCAGCTGTCATCTCATAGCGTACAGAATCAACATAAAACCGCTTCCCAGAATGAGCGGCAGTAACAATCCTTCCAACAAGATCCTGTGCATTTGCACAAGAATCAGCCATCATCAGTTTGCCATGTGTCAAGTCCTCACTGGATGGCATTCCATTCTGCTCTCGATCAGGAACCAAGCCAGATGCTTTGACAACATCAAATTGTGCTACTGCTCCTCTAACACCATAAGTAGGATGTGACTTGTGTCCCAATGCCATGTTATTGCGTAGTTTGCCATATCCATATTCCCTGCGGTCCCCACCAAGTGTGCGCTCATTAGTTCCAAGGTAGACATCTGGCCGAGCTCTCTGAAGAGGATTGTTCCATGCTGGTGTGCCTATAATAGTCTCTACAGTGACCCAATCAATTTCCTTTATAGGATCTACCTGCTTCTCACCAACAGGCACAAACAAATATGCCTTGGCTGGATCCCAGGGAGTGGTGGATGGGTCGACATCCACATCCAATACAATGCTCATTAATCTTACATGGAAACTTTTCAATGAATCCAACTGTTAAAAAAATAATTTAAGTCAACAGATTGATTCCGGAAACAGCTGAAACTAAAAGGTCAACAAGCAATAGAAGATAAGAAATCAACCTGACTTTTAGTAACTTCAATACACCCCGAAAGACAAGAGATGCATTTGTTGTCATTGTTCGGGCGATAAACAGTTCTGTTGACATCGATAACACCTAAAAAAAGAAGTTCTTGGTCAGAAGACATTTTTTAATCACATCATAATGACAAAATGGTAATTTTATAACATCAAATACCTCTGCATCCAGTTCATTGCCCAAAAGCACAGCGAACTCTGATACTTGAGTCAAAAATGGATCTTTTGAGGACCCATCATTAACACATTTCACAACATACATATACAGACGACACAATTTGGAGTTGTCATATTCATCTTTGATGGATAAAATCCAATCGCCCTGTTAAGAAATACATGGTTATAAGCATCTAACAATTAATGTAGTATATAAATGCACCAGAAATGCAAATGAGGTAAACATCAAAGTCAGCCCATGAATTCTGGCCAGAATGGGCAAACATATATAAATCAAGACCTTCTGTTAAGATCAATGTTTCTTCCTCAAAATAGCCTGAAACCCGTATATCCGCTTGGGTTTTATAGCTTATGAAGCAAAGGTAAGAAAAAGTGGGAATATGCATACTCCTTGATGTTTTTGTTTCTAGAATGATCGCTTGAGCAGTCATAACTCTATCTTTGAAATCTCAGTAAACCTTTTTCACCTTCTTTGTACTTTTACGTAATAATGAGGCGCTAAGTATATGAAAACAGTGCTCATAAAGAATAAACAGAAGTATTCTGTTAATCTTAAAGCTTCGTACTGCTAATGGCGACCAGTTACCTATCAAAGCCACCAGTGATATTATATTATCTCTAAAATTATGTTTTTATGTCTCATGACCTTACAGCTATTCTAATTTACATGGGTCAACCATTCTGTGATAACTATTGACCCGCTAAGGAATCTAAAAAGAACACCTAGGAAAACAGACAAAAGTCTGAAAATTGAACATTGTATGAATGCTAATTGGGTAGGTAAAAGTGTTAACATATTATCAGCATTAGTATCTTAATAAGCATATTGAAGAAATCTTCTCGCAACAAATACTAACAAAAGAGATGTTCTAGATAAACAGAGATCAAGCTGAAGTCAGATTGGACAATGATTTGTGAGGTGATATGAACCAGAAGAATTAAAGGATCTCTTTTTTAATTCATATGAATGTTCACTATGACACCAAAGCTACCATTCTAATTGGTTATAGTCCAATCTCAGAAGATATACAATACAACCAAGAACCAACTACCAGGCAGATCTAAGTTGGCATATACTTTAAGGAGGAGCTTTAAAATGGTCAAATTTGTGTTCTTATTTACCATCTACACAATAGACACTTATTGTTCTTACCAAAGGACTACGAAAACACACAAAATAACTTTAAGCTAGACAAGCTGACAATGAAAGACATCTAAAAGCCAGTTTGGGAGGAAATGCTGGAAGGAGGATGTTTAGCAATTTAACAAAGTTCTATGTTAGAAATAAAATATAGCCGATTAATTCAACTCCCCAATAACAGAATATAGGTTTTGCACGGTTGCTAAAATCCTTAGATTTAACTAGAGTGATCAATGCGGCACCCTTCATAATACAGTTTTCTTGTAGTCATATTCACATTATAATGAAGAAAAAAAATAACTTTCGCTCACATTTGTTCAAAGAATGTAGCAAAAGTGCAAAACAAAACTAATAGTCAAGTCAATCAAACTCACCTGCAAGGTCTTAGCTACACCTTCAGGATAAAACTCTCTATGTCTAGCAGTTCCTGGCAGTGGGTCCCCTTCATCATTTTCATCAGCTTTCTCACCATCTCCCCCACTTCCTTTATCTGGCAAGAGCATGTCAGTAAATGCTCCCATTTCATGAAGCTTTTGCAAGCAGCTAAACAAACAGCCTGCATATTTGAAGAAAGTAACTCGTTAGAGTTCATTAAATTATTGACAAACCAAATTTTAGAGAGAATCACATGCCTGTTGTGCAATGCGCATCGAGCTGCATACAGGACCCTCAAGTCTTTCAAATGGTGCATTACAGGGAAGTTGAAGCCTGCACGAATACTCAGTTGGGCCTTCTGACTTCTCGTGACGCTCCATAATGAACTCCGGACGAAGTATGGAGTATCTACAAAAATGGACCCACAAAACTATTAAGTCAAAGATAAGATCCCGTCACACATAGCATTATTAAAGATCAATTATAGCATCACACCTGTCACTAGGCAGTTGAGAGCAGTAGAAATGAATAAGCCCAACAGCAGAATTTAAACTCACAACCGCGCCAGTGGACTCCACCTGGTAAACTGTACCTTGAGTTGGCTCTATGGAAATCAATTTTGAGGTATCCACAAGATGACTAAGGTCAGTTCTTTCAATTGCTTCTTTCCGCAATGTTTCTTCACTATTTCTAGCATTTCTTAGAAAGGCCTCGTGTGACAAATTTGCTCTGAAGAAAAAGATGGCAATACTCAAATCCTGAGCTTCTTATCAAGTCTATATAGAACAACAGAAAGATTTTGGATATAACGGTCATTACCTCTCAATCATCAATATATAATCTGACCCAGGCTTTCTGGCCCGACCCCTAGACTGGATATATGCCAATACAGTTTTAGCAAGGTCAAACCGAATAACAACATTACATTGGCGAATATCAAGACCTTCCTCAGCAACGCTGGTGGCAACTAAAAGTGTCACCTATAAATGAAAGACAATGAATCATCAGTGGTAAAGAACAGTCACAGCCTACTAGAGGTGACAAATGTGTGGTTAGGAAATGAGTTAACGGACTAGTGTCAAGATGGGTAATGATCCATTGCAGGCGAAAACAGGTTTAGGTCAGGCGGAGCTAACTCAAAACCCATGTTTACAATTTATAAATACATAATGTGCTTATTATATGTACTTTTTGCACATAATACGCCATCCTTCGTTAATATTGAAATTTAAAGGTTATTATGCATTTGAATACACTTCAAATGACTTTCACCCATTTGACCCCTTAGAGATTGACCCAAATCAAACCATTTATTAGTTAAATTTCCATTCTGCAAGGGTAATCATCACTTCCATAATTCACATGATTTACTATGATACATACACGACCATCTCGAATTTTGAAATAGTATCCTGCATCTGGGAAGTCCGCATTTCTTGGCTATTATTGTGCCCTATCAAACTTGCTGAGTTAATAAAACTTAATGAAGGAAGCTCTGCAAAAACCTGCATGGTTGAACATCCATGTCATGTCACACAACGTTAGTGGAAAGACTAGCATACAATTATATAATAGAAAGCCAGCAGCTCATCAAACACTAAACCTTTGGAAGAACAAGGGCAGCCACAACTCGCTCAACAAATATGATGGCACGAAAATCCTCCGTGTGCTGGTATTTGAGAAGTATCTGGATCAGCGACTGGACTTTGGGAGTCACTTTTCCATCAGCCACGGCGGCTCCTATAACCACATCAACATGTTCTCCCCCAGAGACAGCTATAACAAAGAAAAAAAAAATTGTAAATCCTTAAAAAAGTTGACAGGAAGGTATACTTCTAAACCACACTACTGCCACATTAGAAATAGCAGCCATGCTGCTAACCCCTGTACTATTTTCCTAATACAATTCTGATTTTCATCCTCAAAAGTATCAACGGAGTATTGCACATTTAGCTAAAACATAAAAGTTGATTTACAAAATATTCAGAATTCGAGAAGAATCAAACCTCAAGAAAGGTCAATTATAACTAATTTACAACTGATTCACATATAGAACTCTTTCTACATTATCTTTTCTTTTATTCCCTCTAGACTGTTTTTGGTACTTCTAAACCAGATCATGTTATTCAACCACCAATACTCAGCGCTATTAGATAATTTAACTATCCAAACTCTACTTCAAAATATTGTCAACTCGTCAAACTGGTCTAGAAAAGGAATTGAAAACAAGATAACTACAATGGACTCATGATTCGCTTAACAATCGTTCGCAATCGATTGTTAGTGATCTTATCATTCGCAAGATCACTACAATCGATTCGCCTAACAATTATTTGTTAAGACCAGTAAAATATACTCACCGTGGCTGTCAGGAAGCTCCCCTTCCTCAATCTCATCAACAGATGTCGGTTCACACCCCATCTCATCAACATCACCTGTCTTCTTTACGTTATTTTCTGAAACTGCTCCTCTGATATCTGGCATTGCAATAGTGAAACAACTTTGCTCAAGTAGGACTCTTGAAACTTTATATCAAGTTGGAAATTTGCCTTTCATCACTTTGCAAGGCTGTCAAAATGATTGTGCAACCTGCAATACAGGAGTTTCATGAATAACTTTCGAGTCTAGTGACAAATCAAGAAACAGGATCCTATATATCAAAAGTAGAATACAAGAACAGAACTTGATGCAATAAAAACAGATAATCACTAGGAAAATGGACAATATTAGAGAAAATGATCAAAATTCCCAAAATATAAACAGGTTCGATAAAATAGCCAAAACCTTTGTTTATACCAAAATTGGCCACTAAGTCCGCAAAGTTCTTTTGGGGACCAAATTTTTTTTCCCAGAACTTCTTTACCTATGAAACACCCGAAAATACAAAAAGGAATAGAGTCAACTCTGCTGCAAATGTGAGTAGTAGTTTTCCCAAAAATTATGTTCCAAAAGGCTTATTCCGCAAAACAAAAGTATCTCAAGTTTTTTTGCCGAATTGATGGCTATTTTGTCAAACCCGTGTATATTTTGGCAACTTTGACCATTCACTCTTATCACTAGCACTGATTGTACCTTGTATGCACACCATTGTCCAAGTTCACCAAGTGCATAGTTGATTGCTCTTAATTTTTGAATTAAATTTGCGGCACCATCGCCTTCTGTTCTTTCAGAGACACCATAAACTTGTCGCAGCTCTTCCTTAGCCCCACCAGCATCTCTGGCTCCCATAAATTGCCACTTGCTTTTCTGGAGCTCGATTGTGCAGCTTGCTCAACTGCCACTTCCATTTGTTTAATCTGTTCATGTAGTGACCATAAACTAGATGCTTTGTCATACTCGACTACAGTTTCTATTGGTGTTGGAACATGTTTTTCAAGCTCTTTGCGATCTTTAATGGTACAAACAACAGAGTCTAGTTTTGTTTCAAGATTACGGATCTTGATGGCACAGTCCACTTGGCTGGAGACACCTACAGGAAAAGGAACACAAGTTATGTGGGAACATAAGAAAAAATTGGCACAAATATAAATTGGCAAACATGAAAAATGCCTATTACCCTTCAAGTTAACAGGAGAAGCGGTCATCCCAAAAACTGAAGGCCTTTTCTCCTTTGCTGTTGTGTGATAGAATTCAGACATCACCAAAGAGTAAGGGTGCTTCTTGACAGCATGATGGCACTCATCAAGAATAAGTAAATTTATTGCATCCATTTTGATTATGCTGTGCCTTAGGATATTTAGAAGAATTTGAGCAGTCATCACAAGAACCTACATGCAGTCGAGAGTATATATTGGAATGGTGATCAATAAGCCATGTAATTTGATTCATTAGCAGCAAGAATATTGATTAACCTGCCAATCAAATGCGTTGAGTTGTGCTTCCACATAAATATGCACAGATAGACTTACTTAACCTACTATTGGGTACTTGGATCGCTATTATGTCTGTGCTATGTTTCGACGTTAAACTTACTATGCTCCTTTATGCAGTTTGTGTTATGTTGGCATCATCGAATATGATTTTTATATACATTAGAACTTGCAATACTCTATTATAAGAAGCAACAGCCATCTATTTCAAGTTCAATGCTTCAATAAAAACATGGCTAAGCAAAATATTCAACACTTGTAATAAAGGCTGTTCCGAAAACTGAAAAGCTACCTGTTTCTTCTCGAATTCACGTTGCCATCTCCTAGCATCCCAAAAATCTTGGCCCATCTCACCACAATAATGACCTACTTGATACCCGGTCTGCTCACGAATAACTTCAGCTTGCTGCACATATGATTGAGAAAACAAATAATTCAGAATACCGCTGCAAGTTCACAAAATAAGAGCATAACATTTTCAGTAACGAAAACTACCTGATAAACAAGTGGCACCTTTGGAACCAAAAATACAGCCAGCATCTTCTTCCCTTGTTTAAGCATATCATTACACACGCTTTTTATAAGAAGAACAGCAATAAGAGTCTTCCCTGCACCTGTCTCTAAAAACGCTATCGTATTTTTACTCTTAGCTTGTTCAAGAACATCCAACTGATACTTACGTGCATGCTCCTTCGGCACACTTTTCTTTAAATCCTCCTCCTTTTTCACCTCCCCTTGCTCACCACCGGCATTTTTCTCAACAGAAGCCTTGACATCTCTATTACAATTACCTTCCCAAGGACCTTGACGGAAAACCATATCATTCGTCCCTAACCGATCCCGTTCCCAATAACCCCTTCCTTCCCTCCACTCCATATCCTTACTCCCCCTTCTACCATTATTACCATACTCTCCTTTCCTCCTAACGGAACTTCTATCCCTATCTCTCCTATCGGTCTCTTCATAATCCCGACCCCTCTTCCTAAAAGGCCGTTCCTTTACATCCCTGCTACTACACGACGAAACACCATCAACCCGAGCCCGTTTCCCGAATCTTTCTTTTTCTTGGTTATCATCATATCCTCTAACCTTATGTGACCCATTATTACTATCCAAAACCTTATTCTCGCTAGGCTTATTAGAAACATTACTTTCAATCTTAACATTCGTGGGTAAATTATCAAGAACGCCGTCAAAGAAACAAGGATCCAAACTACCATCTTCTTTGACAACATCCGAACCTAAACTAACTAACTCGCTCGAAATTAAATCGTCACACGAGATATCCTCACACGCATCAAGCCAATACGACGGCTTTAACTCCGCCTCATCATTTTCACCTACTAACCTAGTACTATTTTCCTCATCATCCATTATCTTACGCAACTACCTTAACTTCTCAATAACTTAATATTCAACTAAACTGGATATATAACTGCATAAATAAAAAATTAAACAAACAAATTCAGTAGAACAATATAAAATCAGCTCAATTTAACAAAACCCAAAATAAAATAACCTTATTTGCGAGCTTGCGAGCTTATTCGATTTCGGCTTATATTTCAAAAGCCCAAATTTTCGGGCTTATTTTGAGACTTATGAGCTTATATAAGTTTATTATATCATAATAAAGGCCAATAAGTCTCAAAATAAGCCGGGAAATCTAGGGTTATGAAATATAAGCCGAAGTCGGATAAGCTCGTAAGCTCGCAAATTAGCCTAAACAAACACCCATAAATAAAATATCCTTATTTGTGGGCTTACGAGCTTATCCGATTTCGCCTTATATTTCAAAATCCCAAATTTTCGGGCTTATTTTGTGACTTATAAGCTTATATAAGTTTATTATATAACATAATAAAGGCCAATAAGTCTCGAAATAAGCCGGAAAATTTAGGGTTATGAAATATAAGGCGAAATCGGATAAGCTCGTAAGCTCGCAAATAAGGTTAAACAAACACTCCTAAAAATCTGCATAAATTTATAAAATTAGGGCACAGAAAAAAACCTAATTTGAAAGGATGAGCAAATGGAAATCAGATAAGAAAAAAGTAAATATATAAAAAAGCTTACATATAGCAGTTAGTTAGTTGAAGGATGCAGAGAGTGTGTTTAATGAGATATTTAATACTATGAATAAAGAGGAATGTTTGGGCAGATTGGCGTGGATAGACCGTACGAAGCACGCAAATAGTGAGTGAGGCACACGGTCTATCTTACGCGATTCTGCTTATCCTCTTCAAAGAACAATATCTTTTTGTTGTGTCTTGTTTGTGATGATGGTGGGTGATGGATATTTATGATTCCAGGAAGATGTGACTTTACTACTTTACAGTAGTTCTGATTCTAAAGTACAAAACCCTACTTCTTTCTTTATGTTTTCTTTTTTCCGTATTAAATACTCCACCTAATGTCTTTTACTCTCACTAAACCTCCACAAAATCATAGCTCACAATACACTTATACACATACTAGGAAATTTATTGGTGTGTGAATGGTTTATAATTTGTATGTCAATCCGAATTGTGTAATAACTTTCGTATTAAAGTATTTCGACCATATATATTGCGAGTTCACGAAATCCTTAATCAGATAAGACAAATTGACAATTGAAATCTAAGACACGAGAAATTAATCAAAATAGAGTAATATTTGATGTAATATTCTGCAAATGAGACCAGAAGTGTGGTTATAACCAGCAACCGAAATTCGATTATTTTTTGTTGTTTACCTACCATTGTGTTGGTTAGTAAAAGACACGTTGGTTGGGGTTTGGAGGGAATCCTGCTACTACAATTCATAAAAGTCGTTTTGGTTTTGGGCCCGCCTAAACCCCGCATGGGAGGCTTCCTGACCCTTGCCCCTCACTGTGAGCGGGATCCGAATAAGCGGCACCGCCTCGACCCTTAGGTCTTTCCTCAATGTATCGGATAACTATAAACAAGTGTGCATTTTCACACTTCGTAACTCGTCTTGAGCTAAACTTGTATAAGGTCGTTGGTTTCTAGTAAAACACAATTACCTAAAATAGCTTATAACACTAAAATTGCCAACACATACAAAAAAACCAAATTTTGGTTCGATGAAGCAGATGACCAAACCATCTTCAAAATTGGTTGACCATGCGTGAAACCATTTGGGTGTAATGGTTGATGACACGTTAAGATGGTGCCACCTCAGGTAATCACGTGTGATGCATATCCTCACTAAGGATAGTTTAAGGGGCATTTTGCTATGACTGAATGAGAATGGCCTTTAAGATATGGAAAGAATCCCACAAATCGGTGAGAATGGAGAGCATAGTATGTGAATAAGTTATAGAATTGATTCTTTTGTTTGGTACAAATAAAAGAATGGAAGTTTAGCGTTTTAATACATCAACTATTTAATTTGTAAAAACAAAAATTTGACATAGATTGTCTTAAATTTATTAAGAAATAGATTAACACAATAACACGAAGTTATGATTGATGCTTTAAAATGAACAATTGGCTGAGTATACTACTAGGTATTCTATTTGGCAGTGTTAGGCACGACCCAGTGGCATTCATATTGTATTTCGTTTACAACAACAAGAAAACATGTCTCCCTCTGTCCCTTTTTAAATTTCCACCTTCAAAAAGCTCAAATATTAAGAAACATGTAAAAAACGGATTTGTTTAGTTTAAGCAAATGAGAATTTAGGCCATGTACTTGATATGCAATTTTACAATAAACAATTTGGCTTTTCAATGTACTAGTTTACCTGACATGCGTTCCACAAGTTGACCAATAAAAAAAATTGGCGCTACCTTTTTATTTTGCCACAAAAATTTAGAGCAACTTCAAATTTTCCCGCTATAGATCAAGCTATGTGCTTTTTAGGATTACTGTATTTCTTTTACTGCTAACACATGCTAAAATAAATTAATCTTACTATTTTTTTCCTTTTGAAAATGGAACTCTACTTAACTTCATGCATTAAAAAACATGACTAATGATGAATGTCATACCATTTACGAATCATTGTTAGAAGAAAGCTTAAACGGTGAGTTGAAGAAAGGATCAATTAGCACTTTAGCAAGAAAATTTGGCGTCTCTAAGCAAACCGTAAGTCGCATTTGGCATCGAGCTAGATTTCAAGTGCTTCATGATCAATGGTTGATGTATCTTCAAATAAGCATCATGTAGTTGGATGAAAACGACTACAAATTGATTATACTCAAGTTTCACAAATTCCATTACGCCGTCAAACAAATATTTGAACCCTTGCAAAATCAATAGATGTTCCAAATCCGTACATGCATAGAAGAATCAAAGAAGGTAAACTTTGACCACACACGAATGCCGTCAATCCATATTTGACCGATGAAAATAAAATGGTGAGGTTAAGGTTTTATTTATATATGGTTACGCCCCTCTTCCCGGTCAAGATAGATGGGAAGGAGCCCTATCAAGGCCATAAACAGTCTCTTTATTTATGTACGTACACTTTTGTTTCGTGGTGGGGCCGCCCTTCCTCCTGTTAATCCGGCCATTTCTAAACCTGTCTTTCTCATCCCATTCACTGTTCGTTTACCAGGTTCAGCACAAAATCATAAAATAAGTGCTAGTCCTACATTTAAGGATATGTGCAACATCATCCACATTGATGAAAAATGGTTAGCCCAACAAAAAGTTACTACTTTGTTCCAGGCGAAGATGAGTAAATCGCAAAAGTTTATAACAAAAGTAATGTTTGTAGTCGCGGTTGCACGAGCAAGATTTGATTCATTGGGTAATTCAAGGAAAGATTGGTATATTCCCGCTCACAACCTTAGAGCCGGCAAAGAGCTCAAGTAAGAATCATGTTGCTGGAACATTTGAGACAAAACCTATCTTATCGGTAACTAAAGAGGTTAAAAGGTCGTTATTGATACAAAAGGTACTATCGATGATGCGTTGTATCTAAGCTTTAAATTTATAGTATATCGAATCCTTTAGACAATCACCAACATTCTTAGACAATTATCAACACTTCTCACGAGCAAGTGTACTGATCGCTGTAATATAGTGAGTCAACAAGACCTGTCGTTTGCGGTAGGAGCGAGGAGATCTTAAATGTCTAGCACTTTTTAACGGTTGTCACGTCGTTTTAAATCCGCCAATCGTGTTTTTATTATTAATTAATCTAATGAACAAAAATAAATAAAATAATATAAATAAATTGATAGATTGGTTATAGTGGAAGAAGATCAAGAGATAAAGGCATGCTTGCCTTGCTAATCCTCTAATTCATTAATGATCAAATTCTAGTGCAATGTTCATCTAGTGTGCTTTGGTGAAATCAAATGTGTAGTGAGTTACTTGGTTATCGATTTTCCCCCTACTTTCTTCCTAAAATTCGGGCACGCCTACCAGGTCCTGCTACCCAAACTAATATTCTAAGCATTAAGTTTATTTAGCTCATCTATGTAATATACGTTTTTGTGTGGTTTGCCAAGCCACTTAGTTTTCTTGACAAAGGGTAAAAAGCCTTGATTATCGGTCAGTCGTCAATGTCACTATGAAATCTTAATCATTATAGTCTACCATTTTAAACAAGGTGAGAGCCTATCGGTCATGCCTCACCACTAAAACCACATGCCAATAGTGTTAATAATGAATCCTACTATTGTCGACCACCCGGTTTATACACCAGCCGACGTAAGATTGCAAGTTACCATGGTACACACAAAGACATGAGTCTATAACAATACATAAATCATCCAAAACACACATATAATAAACTAAAGAGCTTCAGTCATTAAATAAATTAGGTTTATAACAAGACAAGCAAAAAAGGCTTAGCCTTCCATGACATAAGATAAACAAAGATTATTCAAAATATACATAATAATCGAAATCATAATGAAAAACTGATAATCTAAGGTTTATGATGTGTTATACCTCCACTCTTGGTGTCTTATAGGGTTTCCTAAACCTTATGGAATTCCAAAATCTTGTAACTCTTCCAAACTCCAGAACTATTCAGATGTGTAGAATATGGTTGTATTTATAGGCCAAAAATTAGGGTTTGTGATGTCTGTGGATACGGCATATGTACCTTAAGAGTGATACATCGTATCTTAATTAATTAGCTCGATCAAATCTTCTAGAATCCTCCCATACTGGCGATGTCGATGAGGTATAATTTTATACTTTTTTAAGGGGTCATTTAGTCTCTAAATCCGTACTTATTTGATCATTTATTATCCTAAATCATTTCTATTTGAGTTTTAGGTACTGGGAAGCAAATGATGAAATTGGCACGCTTCGTGCCTCGATTAGACAATCTATAAGGTGACGTCACAATAAGTCGGTTACAAATCCGAAACGCTAATGACGTAGAAGCTAACTGCCACAATTAATAAGTGACGTCGTCGCAATTGTATTCCTATATATATTTTCGTATGTTTTTCATTGTAAAGTGTGAACTTTGTGTGGAAATTTGTGAGAGATATTATGAAGATCGTTGTAAACTCATCTAGGATTAATAATAACAAAGATAACATGTTGCACAACGGATTAAACAAACACAATGTTATTAACAAGGTTTTACATCATAAACGCCCCAATTCTATTTGATCATGATAGAACGTGTTACTTAACTGTAACAAGGATCAAAGATACCTTTGATCTTAGGGTCGCCCCGAGTTATGATGCTTACTTTAAAACCTCGATGCCGCTGCGCAAAATAGCAATTTCGCCATCGAGTAGTCAAAAGCGTGTTGCGACGGCGTCGCTCGACCGCAGACGCCGTCACCTTCAATTCCAAGAACTGAGTGTCCGGATCTCGACTTTGGCCATTTTCTTCATATATTCGCTATTTTTCGTCCGAATAAGTGTCATTCCAGCAATTTGCCTTCAAGAGACCTAAAAGTGAAAAGGAACTAAATTAAGTAGTAGCGGATATAAAAGTGGTCGATTAAGGGCTTAAATGACCCCTCAAAAGTGTACCTTTTAAATCCTTATCTCATGCTATTCTTTATAGTGACCAAGTGAGATACAAAAGATTTAGCAAATTTGTAGATCGTGAATACACTTTGGTGACAAACACATTTGTTCTATATAGGTCCAACACCCTTAAAGTTGAGGTATTAATTTTGACCCGCTTATCTTAAAACGGGTTGATTGAATGTCATTTTATCTTCAGCAAGACAAATTTATCTCAAATTAATTTAGCTTCGGTTGGTTAATGGTCCAAAAAGGTTAACTTTTTCATATGGGTCCAAAAAAGTCAAAAAGGGTAATTATTTTATATGCGCAATTGATTTGATTTTTATATGTGTTCTTTATAATTGTGGACACATGCGGATATTCAAATTTCTTTTTTCTTTGTTATACAATACATGATATTTTGGATGTATTTTTCTTTGTTTTACTATACATAAGACAATATTATCATATTATCAGTAAGTTTTAAGATAAAAAAACGTGTGATGTCTTGAAGCGTATGAATGTGCAAGAACTTACAAAACAAAACACAAAAGTTAGTATATTCAGACATAGATTGAGATGGTCTCTAAGAACTTGCTTTCCTTGAACAATGTAAAAGTTAAACTTCTCTTCCTTCTGAATTTAATCGCTTTTTTGAAAATTCGAACTTTATACCACACTTTTCCCCTCCCCTCATCAAGTTTTTCCAAAAAATAACTTGGCCTATTGTATTGAGTATAGCAGATTTTGAAATTGCTTTTCTGAAATCTCAAGCTTTATTATGTTTGAAAGTTAAATGTGCTGTGCAAGAATTTTACTAAATTTGATTTGGTTAGTCTTTATAGTGGGTTTTATGTTGTTAAAGAGGAGCTTATATTAGGTTCTTTTTTTGTTTGGTTAAAAGTTGGCCAATAGGATTACATGTTTTCTTTCTATGTAGAGACACACATTGCAAATAATCATATAACATTACATACAAACTATGGTCATAAAGATTCCCAAACCAAAAACACAATACACATACATGATTGAGATGCACTAATTTTTAAGTACCTGCACAGATGTATCGATCTTTTATCCTATACTTAGAAGAATTTGTTCATGGCAAAGAATGAAAATAATCTTACAATCAACTCATAATTGTCGTATACATAATATTCCCCAGTTTAGAAACTCAATAAATGGAATGGCTCTTGTTAATTGCTAGACTCAAGATAATCAACATGGAACTCATCATAATGAACGAGCAGGTATCACATAAATAATTCAATTTTTGTTGCAATTTTTTTTTTATATTAAGACTTCTTTTTTATTATTAATTGTCAATGTTTTATGAGTACGTGTATTTGTTTTATTCTGTTAGAGCGCCAAATGCAAGCTACGGTAGGTTGGGTTTGGTCCTCGGGTTCGTAAACATGAGGATGAACTTACACACTCGCCATGTTACATATGATCGATGGTTCTTTTTATTGTTTTTGTTCTTTATATAATTGTAAGCATGTTTCTTGGTAGTTGGTGAAATTGTATAGTTTTCCTTTGTAGTTGAGGTTGTCGTAATGGTCCTGCTTGAATATTTTTGTTTTTTCATTGTTGTTGTGTTTGCTAATAGATCATAATTTCATTTTTGAAAAACTTTTAAAGGTATATCACGCTGACGCAACGATAAATGTGTATGTGATTGTGTGCATTGTAAGATACTGAGTTATTATGAGATTAACACTTGATTCTAGCTTATGTCACTAATCAAGTCAATGTGTATATGATTCGAGGTGTTTAGGTTTTGTATTTGTTTGTTGCATAGCCAACTAAAAACCAATATTTAATCCTAATTGTAGTGTGTACCACAACATAGTATTTTCTATTTTTCTACATGTGCATATATGCTTATGTTTATTAATCATTTTCAATTTTTAATGACGGATGGGAGAACTGCACATTCACCATTCAAAATTCCCATCAATATTGATGAACACTCTACATGCTCAATTAATCCTCAAAGTAATCTTGATGTATTGTCGCGCAAACGCAAACTAATTATATATGATGAAGCCCCAATAACTAGCAAGCATTGCTTCGAGGCATTAGACAAATCATTACGGGACATTTTACGTAAGTCAAAGCATGACACCATGGACACTCCTTTCGGCAACATGACAGTGGTTTTTGGTGGCGATTTCAGGCAAGTCCCGTGTCCGTCTCTTTCGAGATGACAATCAACAAAATCCAGGGACAATCTCTCGGCCAAAGTTGGTTTGTATTTGCCTTAAACTGTTTTTACACATGGCCAGCTATACGTAGCCGTCTCTCGCGTTAGGAGCAATAAAGGATTGAAGATGGTTATTCGTGACGAAGTTGGAAATCTTACTAAAAGCACCACCAACGTGCTCTATAAATAAGTGCTACACAATTTATGATAACATCTATATCTACTATATGTACATATATCTCGCATTAGTAGAATAATTGGTTGAAGATGTTTATATAACGTATTTTTTATTATGACTAACTTATGTTTGATTATGACTAACAAAATACTTTACGTTTGTTTATTCATATTTCGTTTTTTCTAAGTTATACCTTCATAATGTACAATCTCATTTACTACTTTTTTCGACCTTACTTAAAAATACCTGTGAATTTCACGGGTCTTTTAGCTAGTCTTAACATATATTAAATAATGTTGTTGCGATTCTCTCCGCAAATAATTAGGTAGAGAACGTTTAGTTGTTGTATAACAAAATAAATAAATTTACATGTTTTAGCAAAACTATAACAAAAGTAAAGTTATACTATTTTGATTCTTCAAAAAAAAATTATAATAAAATATTATAACAATAATATGATGTGATGTTTTGCTATCGTGATTCAATTAGAGAATCATTGAGCAAATGTTATATTGATTCGCTTGAGGGAATCATCAAAGAAAAAATAACAATAACTTGAGGTTATGTTAGTTTGTTTCTCTTGAGAGAATAATAACTAAACTTGAGGTTCATGAAAGAAAAAAATTATATGATAACAATAAGATGATGTTGTTGTGATTCATCTAAAGGAATCACAAAAAACTTGAGGTTCTTTAAAAAAATATAACAATAACTTGAGGTTATTATATTTGATTCGTTTGTTGGGTATCATGATTGAACGTTAAAACAATAACTTGAGGTTATTGTATTTTGATCATATTCATCGTAGTAGAACTTAAGGTTCTATAATTATTATAACATGAGGTTATGATACATTTTGATTCTTTTGATAATCAAAATAGACCACGAGGTTCTAAAAAAATACATAATCATAACATGAGGTTATGATACTTTTTGATTCTCTTGATGAGATCATAGTAGAACTTGAGATTTTATTTTATTTTTCTCTAACACAACATGATGTTATGTTATTGATCCAATTGATCGAACCATATTTACAACTTGAGGTTCTAATTTATTTTCCACTAACATAACATGAGGTTATGTTATTGTGAGTTATTTGAAATGAAAAAAAAAAGAAAAAAAAAAGAAAAAAAAAAGAACGAAATAAAAATATAATCAATTTCATGAATTTGTGAATTTATTTAGTGTGATTGGATA